>JAJOOR010003424.1:0-88579 GCA_036250505.1 Solanum acaule
TGTCCATGAAAGAGTGGACTGCCCTAGTCCTCATCCTTGGCTCTAACCCTAAAACTTAGTCCTCGCTTAGTCTACTAGTTTTTGGACATCATGGTCGTTTCTTGATGTTTGATCTCTAAAATCACCAAACTAGCTGCAATAGCCATTTTTCATCAGTTAAACATGTTTCCAACCATAAACTAACATGTGAGGCTCTAGGTCAACCTACTAGATTCAGTCAAGCCTTAGGTAGGTCTTACTAGTTTTGTACGGGGCGTTACATACACCCTCATTTAACAAAGGATTTCTCTTTTTTCAGACAGGTTTTTCTTTGCCCATAGGAAAATCAGACCAATCGAGGGTTTTTTTTTGTGCAACTTCTGGACGAATTCCACATTCTAAAGGGTTTCTAGTTTATGTGGTAAATTAGAAGAAATTGTTGTTGTTTTCTCAACCTCGATGAACTTCTGTATCCTATCTAAAATGTGTTATTAAGTAAATAGAAAAACTTCTGCATCCCAGTTCTAAAGGGTTTAAAAGGTATCCAAATTGACAATTTTTTGTGTTCGAAAAGGCTTCTACGTTATCAGGTAAGACTCAAGAAGAATCATGTGTTTGTTAGAAGGACAATAAGTGATTAAATATGGTACATCGAGAGTGTGATAGTAAAAATTATCCATGTTGCTTTACCAAAGTAATACCATACAACATAAAAAAGATAAGTAACAAATAAAACCGTTGAATACACAATTATTAAAAATTAGTTAATCATTTACACCCCTGTATGTCCTTGCTCGCAAATACTAGTCGTTTCCTCCCCTTTCATTTTAGGCAATACCTCTCATAATGTATTGCATTGTGTCATATCTTTTTTAAGACAAAGTAGTAGAAAAAGAAGTTAAGCTAATATTGGCTTCACTGTTCAGAGTGCACTAAGGCTTTTAGCCAAACCAACTACGCAAAAGAAACAAAATATGGTAATCTAATTGATATTTTAACATGAATCATCTCCTAATCATGACATCGATCTGAAGCTACATTTTATAGATAGTCTTCTCACAAGTTTCACCTTGAACAAATCCATCTATGTGTAGTAAGTTATCTTTATACATGTTTACTTTGTCTTCCATGACTCCTTATATAGCTGTAAAGTTCAGAATTTTTCCTGAACAATTTTTAGAGCCTCATTTTGAGCAGCTTTGACACAAAATTAGCTTATGAATAGAAGTAAACATTTTTACATTTAGGATGCTAAAATTATTAACTGTAATGCTTCTATCTGGATTTATTGTACTTCTTCTTGTCACTATTAGAATGAAGTTTGTCCTTAAAATTCAAGTTTTTGATTATAGTTGATGCTACATTTTTATGGCTTCTTTTTTAGGATGAATCAAAAGGGTAAGGCAACTTATATGAATTCTCATTTTCTTCATTTTTTTTGCAGGTGCTCTAATCATTTGTCCTGCTTCATATTTTGGAGTAGCATGGTAAGGTTACATCTCTTGGTTTTTTGTTTTACGAACCAAAAATGTGTTCTAGAGATTTATACGTATATCATGATTTTGATCACAAACCAGACTAGGAAAAAATATGTCTAGAACCCATCAAGAGCTCAATAGTTTAAAGCAACTAAATGACAAAGTTCTATGCTAACTACCTCCGAAAATATGCCCCGCTTCGATGACGACATTCCATTCCCTGCCGCATGTTGCTGCTTTTGTGAAGGTTCCAGTAATTCTATATGTAAGAACGGAGATGGAAATCTATTACATCTTCCAACCCTCCAATGAAAACAAACTTTTTGTTGTTTATTATTAATGTTGTCCCCTTGTGAAGAAGGACCCAGCCGCTGGAACACACGTTTGCTTCCATCCATTTCTATTACCTTTTGTTATCTTGAATGCTCAAGCCTACTCTCTCTTTTAATTTGCGAGTTTCTTGGGCTTCTGATGTTATCTTAAGGAGACAAACCCAGTGAAATTTGAAAATTCAAGCTTCTAATGTGATCAGTGGATATAAACCCAGTGACTCTCAGTTTCTTTTTCAGTACATGATTTACTATTCATTTTTATTGGTGATAGGTTTATTCACTGCTTTCGTTGCTGCTTCTGGCATTTACTTTTCTTTTCTTATTTCCCCTTAAATTGGTGGGCCCGTGCGCAGCACGGACATTGATCATCTAGTGATCTTTTATTTATGAGGTTTGCACTTCTACTCTTGGCTATGTCTATATGTAGTATGAGTTGATGTGTTATTTCTTTGTCTTGTACTATATATGTTTCTCACTTAGTGTCAAGAAGCTTCCCATTAGTACTACTACCTGATGTTAAATACTAAAACTTTTCATATCTGTTAGCAGTCAGTAATTGGAGAGTGTGCCTCCACTGTGTTTTATTATGTATTCCTTCTTCTTCTACTACTTCTTCCTCTTATTCTTTTTATTCTTCTTGTTCAAGTGTGAGGAAATGTCAAACATATTTGTTTTGAATTCATGATCGTTGTCGCTGGATTATTTTCTGGAACGGATGCTAATATGTTTTTGGTTCTTGATTGTAGTCTTTGTTTTGGTTGCTGGGAGAGAATAATAAGAAACAATATTAAATTTTTGTTGGGAAAAGATGTTAGATTGTTTGCTAGGAGGAAATGATAAGAAAAGATGTAAGATTCTTACATGTCACTGAATTGTTTGCTGGGAAAAGATATTAGATTTTTTTTCAGCACTTGGTTGTTGTCATAGGACTATTAATTTTGTTTGAAGGGGATGATTCTTATATGTCACTGAATTGTTCTCAATTTCTCTAGGGTTTTCTGTGTATAGCAATGTATTGGAGAAGAAACAATGGCATCTGTGTCGCCAGCCTCGTCGGCATCGACATTTGGAAGCTCGAATTTTACATCGTCAACTCCATCAATGGTGGCATTGATGTGTATGGAGCTATGGCATGCGTGTGTTGGACCATTAATTTCTCTGCCGAAGATGTAAGTATAGCTACCTCTAGGTTACTTGGAACATCTCTCTAAGTATTCGTCCATAGCTTTCTCTTCTTAGTGCCAATTTTTTTGAAAATTTGGTTTGTGAGTGAACTTAAATTTCAGGTAACACTGATATGTTCATGATTTTCTCAAGCAAATAGTGATCTTATAGTGTTTATTCTCTATGAATTGAAGGTGAGGCGACCAGATAATGGCAGCAAAACATTGAGTGAACTTAAATTTCAGGTAACACTCTGTTCATATGAGATCACTGACCTCATCCTTTTTCTCGGCATTTGGTATTGACTTGTTTCTTGCCACGTCGGATAGAAGATTACTTGGATGTGGCTATCATGTACCAATGAGCGTTATGGCACCTGAATTGGAATTAGAAATACGCAGACTTGTACTACTTTGTGTTTCTTCTACATCTACATAATCTGTATTTTTCTTGATAAGCTGACCTAATGTTCATTTTTGCTGTAAATCTGAGATTATGTCTCGATTTCTCTATGACTAGATCTGTTATATTGAATTTGTATGTCATGGGATTTAATTGCATTATCAGCTAACTCCATCGTTATGAATTGTCAACACACTTTTATGATACTTTGTGATTTCCTTTAGTGAACTCTATGTCCCAAAAATTTGTGGAACTGTGATTTTGGATATTTCCTAGACAAATTCTTATGTTGATATTTGTAATAGCCATGGACTAAGTAGTTAGTTTCTGAACACCAGAATAGTATTTCCTCACCATGATCGTTGTTTGGTAGAGTGTATAAGTAATGCTTGTATTAGTTATGTTGAAATTATTTCTTATGCATTTTTAAGTCGGCTAGGCAATGGCGTGTCTCCGCCATCCTCCCCTCATTTCTGTCATGCCCGGAATAAGAACACTGATGTATCTGCTAGTTTCACCACTTGTAATTGTCAAGTAAATTTCTACTTGCTCCATTTAACTCTATTCCCTATTAGCACTTTCAACAAAACTAAGAAAAATGGAATTATAATATAATTTTCCAAGAAAGGATTCACCTCCCATCTCCATGGATTGAATTGAAGTGGATCTTCATATTTGGTAGGATTTAAGTGCACAGCTTGAGAATACACCATAATTGCCCAACAAGCAGGAATGGTATATCCTGCATCACAAATGATTTTTGTTATGTGACATATTATATAAAGACATAATCAAGAAAAATAACTTTGTTTGGCCATGTTTCTTATTTAATTATCCTTTTTGGCTCCTCGTAGAGTTACTGATACTGGTTTCGGAGTTAGAGGGGTACATTATGTAGGTAGCTTGTTTTGTGTTGGGAACTTGCTAATGTTTTGGCAACCCAAAAAAATTCGGAGGTTACTTCAGAAAGGTACTTACTTTTGCTCCTCATTATATAGAGACTTTTCTTGCCTTCCTTTCTAGTAACGTACTAGAAGTTGGTTAGACATGGGAAAACTATTAATAGATTTATATATATTGAACTAGCCAATTGAAATGATTCAGTCTGGTTTAGTTTGTGGTCGATTAGAGTTAAGGATGAAGATACCCAGTAGCTCAGTGGATGACCAAAAAGTGACAGTAGGGTGCAAGAATGTGATATTCCTCTTTTAAGTGTCCAATTGCTTAAAAAGGGAAGTTCTATCATATGTCAAACAAGAACAATAATAACATGGATCTAACTTTTTTGCATTATCATATGCAACTTTTCTCTGTAAGGGTCTGCAGAGTTAAAAAGTTACTCATATCTTCACTTGCTCCATATACAAGAGTAAAACTCTCATTTTATAACTTAGCCAGGTCAAAGTGAGAAATTTTTTGTAGAAAGGAAGTAGTTGTCCAGAACTCTTGTATTACATATGTTTGGACATTTTGCTGTGTCACAAAGTCCAACACTTTGGTTATATTGCCTGGACGTCATTTATGAAAGGTCTTTCCTCTTAAAAAGACCCAATTGTTTCCTTTTACAGTTTGGTTATACAGTCTCATCTGACATGACATTGGTATGTGGAATGCAGCTTATCTATATTCCAAACAGTGCGACCAGTTCCAGGTGAGTAGCAGTCGGTCTATTTTGGAAGAATACTATGCTCAAGTCAATTTGATCTCATTGAGGAGGGAATGGATGATAAAGAGTTTTTGAACTATTGTAGAAGTTTGAATACATTATGTTTGATTTTGTGAAATATATTCATTGCTAGAATATATTGAACTATTGTAAGAGTACTTTTTGAACTATTGTGTACACATATGTAGAATATTGCTTTATAAGAATGTGTATGTACACAAGACATACTATCTTTTGAAGTTTATTACAAATCTATATAGATTTGAATTACTTATTAGCCAATTTAATGCTTGAGATTGTTTATTGCAAAACAATATTGGTGTCTTTTAATTAGAAATTGTGGCATATAAATAATTTATAGCCAAAATAGTATTACAACACTTAAAAGTGTAGCCATAGGGCTGTAAATTGTGGTATGCACATGGGCAAGGACTACACTTAAAAGTGTTGTCATACATTAGATAGAAAAGGCAACACTTTAAAATCGTTGTCATACATTGGATAGAAAAGGCAACACTTAAAAATCGTGGGCAATAAGGAAGCAAAGGCCACCCTTAAAAATGTAGTTGTATGAGATAGAAATGTTGCTATATGAGGTACATCAAAGCGTTGCCATTTTGCCTTTTAGGCTACGCTTTTAAGAGTAGCTGATAAAAAGTGTTGCCTAAACTCTAAGGTTACGCCTCTTTCGGCCACCCCTAGAAAAGTGTTGCTTAAAGTTCAAAAGTGTAGCCTTTTATTAAAGGCAACACTTTTTGCTAGTTTAGGCTACACTTTACACCCCTGGCCGTAGGCCTAAAATGTTGTAGTGAAAACACAATTTACAACACAAAAACTCAATATATAGACAAAACTAATATTCACAAGAGGCAGGTATGGAATTACCTCACTTCACCACAAACAAAAAACAATTTGTCCTCAAATGCAATAAAGTACTAGAACATTAATAAAAATGACAGAGAGGGAGGTAAAGAAAAATACAGTCTAAGCAGTCGCTCCATCTGTCTATGCATCAGTGCCCGGTGCAACATCAGCTGTAGCAGCTCCACTTGACCCAACGATGGGGGTGTCTCTATAGGAGGTTTGGTGGGTAGTCTCAAACATCGCATCCTCAAAATTGTCGTGATCGTCATATACAGCAACATCTCGCTCCCCCAACTGCTCCTCATTGGTCTCTGCCTCTGACTCATTAGCTGCCATGTCAGCCGTAGGTACGTCTCTGGTGGTGGCCGGAGGAATCTCATAGCTGGCCAAGGCATCCACATCATATGCTGTCTTTGAAGGCCCGGAGTAGGTAAAGGTGCCTCTGTAAGTATGGAGTCAATATCCACCTCTGGGAATGCATCTACTGGGCTTCTCTCCTCCTGTTTGCCTCCTCCCAAGTGTACTCGGCCTCTATACGCCTGATATCAGTTGAGGAAGTAGGAGTGACCTCAAAATCTGTCGTATCATCACGAAAAACTCCAGCACGCCGGCACAAATCTGTGATCAAGACTGGGAAAGGAAGGGACGTCTGGCGCTATTTGTCCCTCATGGCAATCTCTTGCTCAATAATAAGTCCCAAGTTGAGCCTCCTCTTTGCTAAGATTGAAACTAAACAGGCTGCCTTTGTATGACGGAGGATGGATTTGTTCTGTGAAGGCATGATGGAGCTGCTGATGAATCTAAACCAGTACCGTGCAACTATATTCAAATCCTTCTTCTCTATCTGGACTCTCGCCTCAATCCACCTCGGGTGGTATCAGAAATAAGCGGGGCAAGCCAGCCTTTTGAGTCATCCAGGGACTGAGCTGTCACCAGGCCCTCATAGTCATGCTCAAACCTTGTGGCTCTCTAAAGGGCAGCGTTTAATAGATCTATGCAACACCCAACTTCTTTACCCCGAACCATAACCGACTTCATCGATCTGAAGGCACTGGCCTTCTTCTTCCCTTGAGGAATCATATCACCATAAGCAGAGTAGAACACACGGACCCAGGTGGGGATATATGTGCCTCGAGGCCTGGTGAAGACATGGAATCTATGCCACTGGAGTATTTCCCTCACACTGGAGTATCTACCCTATAAGCCCTCCGTGGATAGGAGCTTCTCCTTTAAAATTGTCCTCAACTCATCGACTTTTAATCTATTAAGTAGCCTGGTATGAGGAATCTGTATTGGTGGTACTGGGGTCACAGGTGGTGCCGGAGCTGGCACTGTGTCTACTCAAGAGGAGGCTGCTGGAGTTCTCGAGGAGTAAGGGTGAGACCTAGCACAGATATTTGCTCCCCTAGACTGTAGGGTCTGGTCATCATCCGGCTCGGAGAGTGCATCCTGGGAGTCAACAGACTCTTTATCCCTGTCAGAGTTGTGCACCGATGTGTCATATACATGCCTTTTTCCTTTGCCACTGCCTTCCTGTGGAGGTTTTGTCCTTCCCTTCTTAGGAGGATTGGCTCCCCCTTCATTCATCACTATCCCCCGTGCTTTTTTATAAGGCGGCATGTTGAGGTTGGTTCTAGCAATATCTGCAAAAACATCAAAAAGAGTTAGAAATAGGGCACACAAAGTTGCAGAAAGGAAACAATTGCAGGCAGACTCTCTAAACCGATCGGTGAGTCACCGAGTGCACTCGGTGAACTCAGGCTTCTCGCCGAAAGTTACAGAACCCAAGCTCAATTTTAGCATGAAATTAAAAGTGATATAGGGGGATTTGGTGAACCACCGAGTGGTTTGGCGAGCTCGACCCAGCTCGCCAAACTGCCCAACATGCCTACTTTCGATCCCTACTTCCAAATTCAACCCCGCATCCCCCAAAAACAAAAGCAAACCATGAATTCATTCAATGAAACTTAGAACCATACTTCCCATGCCCCTGGGATACTCAGATTTCTCCCGGTTTGGCAAAATTTGGCCATTTGACGACTTTCTCCCTTAGGAATAACGTCAAACGCTCCATCATCAGGCAAACTACGTCATTGAGCACAAATGTGGGTTACTTGGACTTCACCCGACTAGACCCAACAATAATAAGCACAACCCAACAATTTAGATCACTTTTAAGCACGAATATTTTGGGTAATTAACGATTAGGCAATTTAGGCACGATAATCAAATTAAAAAAGGCGTACAAGCATATAATTCTAGATCAGAGAGGCCCAACACACTTCACTAAGATAAGAACTATTGCAAATGAGTAAAAATTGCTAAATATAAGTTTGGGGTTCAGAAAACCAACCTTTTATGTCGAATAAATAAGTTGAAATGCTAGGTGGCAAAGATTTCCAACTACGAACACACAATCGACGACTAAAAAGCGGATGTGAGATTAGGAAGTTAAAAATTAAAGGAAAGTGAAAAAGTTTGAACTTTTTAACCTTTAACTTTTAAGACCGTCCAGTTCTCGCCCATTCGGTGACATTAGGTTTACTCGCCGACCCACTTGGCGATGCACCAAGTTTTACAGGACCTCTTGTTAATATGGGGCTCCAAACAACGAACAAAGTCAAGGTCGCCAACCTGGTCGGCGACACACCAATTTTCTCCTGGGCTCGCCGAGTTTTACAGACTCCAACCTTGAAATTCCTCGAGTCCAATAGGGGTCCAAATCGGGCTCGCCGACCTCTTCGGCGAGTCGCCAACCTCTTCGGCGAGTCGCCAACCTCTTCGGCGAGTCGCCAACTGGAAATTTAGCTCGCCAATCTATACATTTCTAACACATTCCACACTTCAACCTGCATAATCAACACACGATTATTTCAAACACAAAAAGAAAGAAAATAACTTGGGTTGCCTCCCAAGCAGCGCCTTAGTTAACGTTGTGGCACGACACAAGTCCTCGCTCAAACCTCATTCTTGGTGTTGGCCATAGTATCACTAGGCAACCCCTCTTGTTGTCTCGGGTTTAAGTGAGACAAAACATGACCCATCTGGGTCTCCAACTATTTGATCGAGATGGAGTGAGAGGTGACCGTTTGGCTAAGGGTCAATACATTGTCCTTCGTCTCTTTCAAGATCTTATCGGACCGCTCAACCCTGTTATGGATATGAGAGATCATATCCTCAGAACGATCACCTTCTGAATACTTGTGCTTTTGGCGCTCGAGGGGTGAAATGTACTTATCCTCCCCCCCATCCCTTTAATTCCAACTGGGATTTCGATCCCTCCACTCTCTATCACGATCCTTCCAGCCTTAATCCCTTTCCAACCTTGGTTACCACCTTGCCTAGGGTAGTTTGATCAATAACCAACTCATTGGTTGCCTAGGAAGTTCACCTATTCGTTGTACAATGCTTCAACCTTTGCCTCATCGGTATTAACACACCCGACACCCATAACATTGATACTTCGAACACCAGCTCCCATGATAGTTTTGCACAAAATGTCAAGTTGCGTCATGATATTTTCCATGTTTTGGTCCCTTTCCTGGTCTTTCTCAAGCTGCTCCTTGGTTAGTTTAAACGTGAGAGGGGAGACCTGATCCTCACGGGTATACCAAGCCCGATTAATTGTGGTCATACCATCCAAAAGCTGGGTTGCTATAACATAAGGTTGTTGCATCAAACCTCCCGGAGAATGTTGGTCAGCTACACCCTTGTTCACCGAATTAAAACTACGGTAAAAATATTGCAGCAAAATGTTGTTACGCAAACCATGAATTCGGCATTATAGCACCAACTTCTTGAATCGTAGCAAAGTCTCATGAATTGGCTCACCCCCAAATGTTTGAAGCTTTGGATGCTATACCGAAGAGTCATCATCTTCAAATGAGGGAAAAATTGCACTTGAAATGCGGTGACAGGCTCTTCCCACAAAGTGATAGAGTCTCATGGCAATTCAGACAGCCACTTACATGATTCTCCCATTAAAGAGAATGGGAACAACCTCACCCGGACTGACTCTTGGGATATGTTCTTGAAGGAGAACGGCCCGCAAACATCAACAAAGTTTCTAATATGCTTATGGGGACCCTCATGAGCCAGCCCACCAAATAACCCTTTCAATTGCAAGAGATTCAACATAGTACTTGTAATATAGAACACAATGTTCCCTTTAGCCAGACGCAAGTTAATGGCACCAATTCCACCCATCAGATGCATGTCATTAACATTCGACTCATGGACATTGTTGACGTTGCCGATGTCATCTTGGTGGCCCACTTAGCTACCAATAATTCTGTTGACACTCATTTCTTCTGTTCAAAACAACAACACACAAACCAAAACTGAAAGTAAGTAGATTCAACTATGACTAGAAAGAACAAAATTCAACTTAACCAAAGAATCTTAACCAACACCTCTCCCCGGTAACAACACCATTTTGTTAACTCTTCAAGGACACTTCATCCAATTCTAAGTGTCAACGATCGCTAGTCAGTATATAACCCAACTAAATGAGTTAGGGTTGAATCCTACAGGGAGTGGTACGTGTTTACGATTCAATATGAAAGTATGAATATGCTCAAATCAGTCATAGGAAAAATCATTTACGAATAAAAACATAATTTAAATCAGGGGGTGACACAAATGTCAAATAACAGGGGGTTTGGTTTTAAATAACAACTACAGCAGCAATAATTAATACAAAAATAACAATAATGAGACGAGTTCTTGGGATGTGATTCAATTATAGACTAATGTAGATAAATGGGTAATTGCAACTATTAGGAAATAGTTGAATATCGGTGATTAAGCTAGAGTATAGAGGGGGTAAACTTTCTCTCGAATAATTTACACTGAATCAAGTCGATTTCTCTCAAACATCGACAACCATGCAAAGTAAGAACAACCTACACCTTAGTCCATTCACTCTCTCGAGCTGAATGTGTGGAAAAGGGTTTAGGATGCACTCTCTCGAGCTGAACCCATGACAGCCCAATACCCACAGACCATCAATTAATAACCTTGGTTTTAAAACCTCTCTTTCGAGCAAGCCAAAAACACGAAGGTGGAAGTGCATTCGCAACTAAAATTCTTAAATTAAACCACAATTAATGATTTAAATCACCTATAAACAACATTTAAACTAACAATCAGCAATACCCATAAGTTAACTCGGCCCATAATCACACCCAAAGAATTGGAATTTTAGCAAGATATCATAAAAAGATAAAAATCATTACTAAATTGTGTTTCCATCAACTGGGTAAAATAAATTTCTTCTTTACAAAGGTCCAAATTGAAAAATCTCAAAGACCCACTTCCAATTTCTCAAAAGAGAAAAACTTCAATTCTTCGAAGCTAAGGAAAAACTTTTCTCAATACTCAAAGTTCAAAACTTGTCTTAGATTTTATTTAGAATGAATAATTATAAAATTATGATGTTAAGCTAAGTGTTCAAAAATGTATGTATATTCGCCAAAAATATGTTGCAAAAGACTATTCGGCACAGTAAGTCGGGCTCGTCGATCAGCTCAGCGATCCGCCCTTCGGTCAATGTCCTCGCCTTTCTGCATTAGCCTTCAGCTTTCTCAAGTTTTGTAACTTTAGGCGATCTAACACTGCATCGCGGAACCACTCGACGATCCGCCGACCGCTCCTTTCTCTTGCCAATTTGATTTTCTCCTTCAGGGCTTGGCACACTGGAACTTTAGGCGGTCAAGAGGCCGTTCGGTGACTCGCCAAAGGGACTTCACGATCACCAGGCTCTCATTTCTTCGTTCCTTCAACTCGCTTTGTTTATTTTCGCAAATTAGTGTCTATGCTTTGTTCCTCAATCCATATACCTGGAAATCAAGGGTTTTTCATCAGTTATTAGAAGAAAATAAGCATTTGAGGACACTAAATCATTGTAAATAAAGCCCTAAATGTGTCCAAATCTGGGACTCATCAATCGACGACTAGCCGAATAGGTCGGTGAGCCCGCTTTTCTCCGCCGTTTGAACCCCCAAATTTCCTGGAGGTGTTGTAAAACTCAGTGAGGTAAACACCACTCGGTGCATTGCCGAGTGGTTCAGCGTGGACGACTTACTCTGCCAAATGTGCTAAGAACGGAAAGGCCAAATGGTTTAAAATTTAAAATTCTTTCATATTCTATCAGTTCTAATCCCGTGCATTCTAACTCGAACTTTAAATCTTTGATATTTTATTGCTTGTACCCGTTTGTGTTGTGTGAAATCGTGTTTGGGTATGGAATACTTTGCCGCCTAGGTTTTCAACTTCTACATTCGCCATACATGTTAGTTTTCCGACCCTCGTACTTTTATTTTATGGTTAAACTCAAATGGAATAGGTAAATGTATGATGATACATGTTGGGTAATTGCTTTAATTGTATTTTATGTGTTGGATTGCCTGGAATTTGTTTGAACTTGTGCCTAAATGCTTAAATCGATCGATTATCGTGCTTTGTATGTTAAAATTGGTATTAAATTATTGGGTTGCGGTAATTTTGTAAAGGATCTAGTTAGGTGAAGTCTAGTAACCCCGAGTTGTGCCAAATGATGTGACTTTTTACAGGAAGCCTAGGTGGCCGAGTCACTCGGCCACTCACCGAAAGGTCCCTTTGATCACCCTTCATGCGCCCCTAACCCTTAAAATACACTAATATTTTCGATGGGCTACTCCAAGCTCGCCGATTGATGTTGGTGATTCCCCGAATGGCCCTTTACATTGTCGACATGCCTTAATTCTAAAATGTTTTTCAAGATGGTACTTTCGGTGAGCCAACTGGTTTGGCGAGTCATTTTGCAATTCTAATTCTGTAATTTTCTTAAATTATTTCTAACACATTTCTAGGTGTTTTGTGGATATGGCTAGACCCAAAGTACCAGGAAGAGACATGCCGCTCCACAAACGAGCAAAAGAAATCATCATAAATAAGGATTCAGCGGCATCCAAGGCAAAGGCAGCCAAACTCCCTACTAAAGGAGGGAAAGGCAAAGGAAAGGGCAAGGCGTCCGTGGTTGAGTCACCGGAGGTTAGCTCCGACAATGAGGGAGTCTACGCAGCTCACCTTACCAGATCAGACAGCGAGAGAACCCTAAGATTCTCAGGCTTACATATCTGAGCATGAGGATGACCAACTTCTACTTGCCTAGAGAGCAGAAATTTGCTCCAAAACGACTTATGATCAGTCTACGATCCGGGTTCCTCAGACTCCTCCTCCTCATTCTCCTCTAGCTTCAGATCAGATTGTGGTACCAGCACCACCTGTACAGGGTCTCTTCCCCGATCTCTCAATAAACTAAAGGCCGAGGGACTGAGGACTATCATTGAGGAGAAGAGGTTATCCACTGATGGTGTTGTTAACAGATATTTGGAGTTATGGAGCACCCTTAAGTACCACAGATTCCAGCACCACCTATACAGGGTTTTCCTCACCCCGCCTCCTAGATCTGCTGCTAGCACTATTGTATCCCGACCTCCACTCACCTAGCCCATTGTGCTACAGATGGGGCATCTAGCCCATTCTACTGATATGCGTGCCTTTAGGCTAGATGTCACTGTTGCAGAGATGATTGAGAGAGCTCTCACTGATGCATTGGTACCTCTGAGAGAGTCTATTGATGACGTCACAGTGAGGATAGAGGCATGTGAGAGAGGTCAAGGAGCTACTCATGAGGTGACGACCTTAAAGACTGTGAATGCAGAGTTGTGGAAAAATGTGGACCAGCTGAAGTCCACTAATATGTACCTAATTTTTGGGACAGTGGTGATCCCTAACAACCTGGGCACATATATTACGGCCTGTTCTGATGTGCCTTTGGCTACCACCGGAGATGAGGTTAGAGCTGATGAAGCGGCTACAAAGTCCGAGGCTGAGACTGATGAGGAGTAGCATGGTGTTCAGGAGAAGATAGAGTTTGAGGGTTTTACTAAGGTAGAGGAGGCTATGGTACATGCTATTTTTCAGACCTGCTTGAGGGATACTTCTGTGGCAGGTTCTAGTGTAGCTACAATTTATGTGACATCGGGCACTGATGGCCATCTTCAGAGTGTTACACCAGGCACTGATGCCTCGACGGATGGAGTGACTGTGATGCATACTTCACCCAGGCTTAGCCTGGCAGGATGACATTTTTACCTCGCTCTCTGTTGTTTATATTGATTATTTTTTATTTAGTTGCATTTGAGGACAACTGCTCATTTTTGTGGGTGGGGTGAGGTATTTTCATACCTACCTCTTGTGATTTTATTTTGTTTTTGAATATTAGGTTTTGTTGATCTATATATTTGTTTTGATCTGAATCTTGTGGATGCTTGAGCTTGTGGCCCTATGTTTTGAATGGAAATGGTTTTTGAACCTAATTAAAAAAAAAATTCCACCTCTATTTTGTATGATTGTGGTTGTTCTTGTGCGAATTTGAGATCGGTGGTGATCAATACCGATGACTTGAATAATGCTCTTAATTGAACAAAATGAATGTGCGGCTACGATGAGGCCAATGATGTTGCATAGACAATGTGTGAACTTTTAGCATCTCGTTGTGACTAGGCGGTTATCGAATGAGTCTCTTGTGATGAACATTGCACACTAGCTAGAAAGTGTGGAGTCTTGTTTGATATTGGTGCCAATGTCTTGTGTGATGAGATTAATTTGAACATTGTGTGTGATGACACCTAGAATGTTCCCCGTTGGTCCGGTTGACTAAGTGATGCAAGCACTTGAAATGATCTTAGGCAACAATTTGACAATATACCTCTTTGTGGCCAACCTTGTGGGATGTGTGAACCTTGCTTGAACCCTATTGAGCCTTATCCTTTTCTTGGAAGAAACTTGAACAATTGTGATCCCTCTTTATCCATTTACCCATAACATTCATGAAGTGTGGTTTGTTGAATAGCCAATTTAGGCAAAAAGACTAAGTTGGGGGTGTGGTGAAAAGAGAAGGAAAATAAAAAAGTGTGAGAAATCCTCCCTTGAGTATTGGTTTTGAAAAATATGGAACCCTCTATGTAAAAAAAAAAAAAAGAAGAAAGCAAAGAAAAAGTTGTGAAATAAAGTAGTGGAAGTTGCAAAAGAAATGGGGTATCCGGTATCTCATATGAAGTTGAATAATGGGGTGGATTATGAGCATGATCAAAATGTTTAAGAAAAGGAGGAAAAGTGATGCTCAGACCACACTTCATGAAGGTAGAAGCCACTAAGCCTAAATGACCATACCTTTTCACGTGCATGTGTTCATCTTTGTGAGTGTGAGAGTCGTATATGATTTCAAAACTCTAAAGTATTGAAAAATTGTGTGTGAATATGGAATCATCTTGGTTGTGAGGGCATTTGAGTACCTTTGTTGAGCCTGAACTTGCATTTGAAGCAAGTATTGTGAACTTGAGTATCTTTGATAATGGTGAGCCATAATTTGAATCTTTGAGTGCACAACTGATCATTGTATGAGTAAGTTAAACTTTGTTGTGTGCATTCATGTCGAGTCTTATGCAGCACTATTTGAGACATCCTTTTTGAATTGCTGATCTTGAGTTTTACTTGAGGACAAGCAAAAGTTTAAGTTGGGGGTGTTGATGAGTCTTAGATTTGGACTCCTTTGGGTCTTTGTTTATATAGATTTAATGTCCTCAAATGCTTAATATGTGCCATAAACTTATGTTAAAGCCTTGATTTTCAGGTATATGAATTGAGGAGCAAAACAAGGACACTAACACACAAAAAAGAACAAAACAAACTGAAGAAGTGAAGAAAGGCTAGCCTGATGATCGCCAAGAGCACTTGACGAATCACCGAGTGGCTATTTTGACCGCCTAAAGTTCTACAGTGCCTGCCCTGAGGGAAGAAACCAAGTCGACTACAGAAAAGGTGCAGTCGACGAATCACCAAGTAGTTTCGTGATGTAAAGAGTGATCGCCCAAAGTTATAGGACTTGTGGATGCTGAGAGCCAATGCAAAAAGGCGATAGAAAGAGCAGAGGGAGGTTCATCGGACCACTCGGTGAGTCCGACTTACCTCGCCTAATAGCCATTCGTGACTTATATTTGGTGACTATAAATTTAATTTTGAACAATTAATTTAGTATGCTGAATTAGTCTAGAACAATTTTCTCTTGAGTTTTTGATAGTTTCTTAGTAGACTTGAAGGCTTTTTGAGACTCAATTTGGAGACTTTGCAAGTGGATTTCGAATTTTCTACAAATTAAAGAATTGTAAAGGCTTAATTACTCTTACCCAGTTGATGGCTAATCGATTTGGTAACTGTTTTTACTCTTTTATGATGTTGGCTAAAACCCAATTCTTGGGGTGTGATCATGTGATTATGAGTTGAATTAGTTTAAGGATATTGTTAATTACTAGTTTAAATGATACATTCAAGTGGGTTTAATCATTAGTTTTGGTTTAATTTATTTATTGTAGTTGCAAATGCAGTTCTAACCTTCTGTTCTTAGCTTGCTCAAGAGAGAGGTTTTAGAACTAAGATTATTGATTAATGATTTGTAGGTATTGGGTTGAGCTGGGTTCAGCTCGAGAGAGTGAATCCTAAACCCAATCTTACCCATCTAGCTCGAGAGAGTTGATGAATTAAGGTGTAGGCTATTCTCTATTGATATGCTTGTTGATGTTCGAAAGAAATCACCTGATTCGAGATAGTTGTTCGAGAGAAAGCTATCTCGCTTATAGTCTAGCCTACTCACTGATTTTTAGTTGTTTACTCATAGTTTCAATTACCCATATATCAAAATTTCCCTATAATAGATCACATCCCGAGAATTCCTCTCCTTATTGTTATTTCAAATTGCTTGTGACTGCGTTGTAGTTGATAATTGAAAACCAAAAACCCTTCATCCAACATTCGTGTCACCTCTTTTTATTTGTTTCATGTCTTTCTTCGATAATTTCTATTCATATCTCTAGTTAGATCACATTCGTACTTCTTGATTGAATTTGAACACGTACTGCTCCCTGTGGGTTTCCACCCCAACTCAATTGTTGGGTTTATATTGCTTAATGATCGTTTGTACTTAGAATTGGATGAAGTGTATTTGATAAATATTAAAAAGGACTAATGAAGTGTTTCTTAGGGTTTTTTAGGGGTTAGGGTTTAGGGCTTAGGTTTTTTTTGTATTATTTAGGTTTAGGGTTTACGAATTTTTAGGACTTAGGATTTAGAGCTTATGGTTTTGTAGGTGTTTTAAATAGTTTTAGGGTTTATTTTAGGGATTATAGGATTTAGGGTTTCTTATGGTTTTAGGTTAGGATTTAGGGCTTAGATCTTTTTTAGTTCTAGGGTTTTAGGTTACAGGTTTTATCTACGTTTTTAGGGTTTAGGGCTTTGGGTTTTTTGGGTTAAGGTTTTTGAGGGTTTTATAGGTTTAGGGTTTAGGGCTTAGGTTTTTTTTTTTGTGTTTGTCAGGGTTTAACATATACGATTTAGGGATTTATAGGGTTTAGAGCTTAGAGTTTTTTAGGTTTAGGGGTTTTGTGTTTTTTTAGGATTTTTAAGAGTTAAGTGTTTCTTAGAGTTTTTTTAGGGTTTAAGGTTTAGGGCTTATGTTTTTTTTTTTTTTTAGTTAGGGTTTGCAAATTTTAAGGATTTAGGGTTTAGAGATTAGAATTTTCCAGTGGTTTAAATGGTTTCTAGGATTTATTTTAGGGTTTATAGGATTTAGTGTTTCTTATGCTTTAGAGTTTAGGGTTTCTTAGGGTTTTAGGTTTAGAGTTTAGGGTTTTAGGTTAGGGTTTAGGGTTTAGGGCTTAAGGATTTTTTAGGTTTAAGGTTTTAGGTTAAGGATTTTACCTAGATTTTAAGGGTGTAGGGCATTGGGTTTTTTAGGTTAAGGTTTTTTAGGGCTTTATAGGTTTAGGGTTTAGGTCTTAAGGTTTTTTTTGGTGTTTTTTAGGGTTTAGCCTATAGGATTTAGGGCTTTATAGGGTTTAGAGCTTAGTGTTTTTTTTATTTAGGGGTTTTTGGGTTTTTTGAGTTTTTAGTCTTTAGTGTTTCTTAGACTTTAGGGTGTAGGGCTTAGGTTTTTTGAAAACTATTTTATAGGTTTAGGTTTTACAAATTTTTAGGATTTAGGGTATAGAGCTTTGGGCTTTGTATGGGTTTTATATGGTCTTTAGTGTTTATTATAGGATTTAGGGTTTCTTAAGGTTTAGGGTTTAGTGTTTCTTAGGGTTTTAGGTTTAGGATTGGGGATTTAAGGTTAGGATTTATGGTTTAGGGCTTAGGATTTTTTAAGGTCTAGGGTTTTAAGGTAAGGGTTTTATATAGGTTCTTAGGGTTTAGGGCTTTGGGTTTTTTAGGTTTAGATTATTTAGGGTTTTATAGGTTTAGGATTTAGGGGTTAGGGTTTTTTTGTGTTCTCTGGGCTTTAGCATATACGATTTAGGGCTTATTAGGGTTTAGAGCTTAGGTTTTGTAAAGGTTAACTGTTTCTTAGATTATTTTAGGGTATATGATTTAGGGTTTACAGTTTTTTTGTGTTTATTAGATTTAGCGTTGCAGATTTTTAGGATTTAGTGTTTAAAGCATAGGGTTTGATAGGGGTCTTAAAAGGGTTTTAGGTTTTATTTTAGGGTTTATATTATTTAGGGTTTCTTAGGGTTTTAGGCTTTTAGGTTAGGGTTTAGGGTTTAAGGTTTATTGTTTTTGTAAGTTAAGGGTTTTATCTAGGGTTTTAGGGTTTAGTGCTTAGGTTTTTTTGTGTTTTTTTTTTAGGGTTTAACATATACAATTTAGGGCTTTATAGGGTTTAAACCTTAGAGTTTTTTTAGGTTCAGGGGTTATAGGGTATTTTTTTAGGGTTTTTAAGGGTTAAGTGTTTTTTAGTGTTTATGGCTTAGGTTTTTTTTTTTTGTGTTTTTAGGTTTAGGGTTACTGATTTTTAGGATTTAGGGTTTAGAGCTTAGGGTTTTGTAGGGGTTTTAATTGGGTTTTAGGGTTTATAGGATTTAGGGTTTCCAAAGGTTTAAGGTTTAGAGTTTCTAAGGGTTTTAGGTTTAGAAATTAGGCATTTTTTAGGTTAAGGGTTTTATCTAGGGTTTTAAGTTTAGGGTTTTCATTTTTTTAGGTTAAGGTTTTCTAGGGTTTTATAGATTTAGGATTTATCGCTTAGGGTTTTTTGTGTGTGTTTTTCGGGTCTAGCATATACGATTTAGGGCTTTATAGGGTTTAGAGCTTAGAGTTTTTTAGGTTTAGGATTTTTTGGAGTTTTTAGGGTTTTAAGAGTTAAGTGTTTCTTAGGGTTTTTTAGGGTTTTGGGTTTAGGGCTTAGGGTTTTTTGTGTTTTTTAGGTTTTGGGTTTACAAATTTTAGGATTTAGGGTATAGACCTTAGGGTTTTGTAGGGGTTTTAAATGGTTTTAGGGTTTATTTTAGGGTTTGTAAGATTTAGAGTTTATAAGGTTTAGGGTTTAGGGTTTCATAGGTTTTTTAGGTTTAGGATTTTGGGTTTAGGGTTTTTTTGGTTTAGGGTTTAGTGTTTGGGGTAAGGGTTTTTTTTAAGTTTAAGGTTTTTGGTTAAGGATCTTATCTAGGTTTTTAGGGTTTTTTAGGGTTTTATAGGTTTAGGGTTTAGTGCTTAGATTTTTTTTTTTGGGTTAGAATATATGATTTAGGGCTTTATAGGGTTTAGAGCTTAGAGCTTTTTTAGGTTTAGGGGTTTTTTAGGTTTTTAGGAGTTATGTGTTTCTTCGGGTTTTTTATAGTGTAAGGTTTACAGCTTAGGGTTTTTTTTTGTGTTTTTTTATGTTTAGGGTTTATGGATTTTTAGGATTTAGGGTATAAAGCTTCGGGTTTTGTAGGGGTTTCATATGGATTTTAGGGTTTATTTTAGGGTTTTAGCATTTTGGGTTTCTTAAGGTTTAGGGTTTAGGGTTTCTTAGGGGTTTAGATTTAGGGTTTTATGTTAGGGTTTATTGTTTAGGGCTTAGGGTTTTTTAAGGTCTAGAGTTTTAGGGTACGGGTTTTATATAGGTATTTAGGGTTAAGGGATTTGGGTTTTTAAGGTTTAGGATTTTATTGTTTTAAAGGTATAGGGTTTAGGACTTAGGGGTTTTTGTGTTTTAAAGGTTTAGGGTTTAGGGCTTAGGGTTTTTTTAGGTTTAGAGTTTAGGATTTAGGTATTTTAGGTTAAAGTTTTTTAGGGTTTTATAGGATTAGGGTTTAGTGCTTAGGTTTTTTTTTTTTTTTAGGGTTTAGAATGTACGATTTAGGGCTTTATAGGGTTTAGAGCTTAGAGTTTTTTCAAGTTTAGGGTTTTTTGGGGTTTTTAGGTTTTTAAGAGTTATGTGTTTCTTAGGGATTTTTAGGGTTTAAGGTTTGGGCTTATGGTTTTTTTTTTTAGTTTTTTATCTTTAGGGTTTACAGATTTTTAGGATTTTGGGTATAAAGCTTAGGGTTTTTTAGGGGTTTCATATTGATTTTAGGGTTTATTTTAGGGTTTAAGGTTTAGAGTTTCTTAGGGTTTTAGGTTTAGGATTCAGGGTTTTAGTTTAGGGTTTAAGGTTTAGGACTTAGGGTTTTTTGCAGTCTAGGGTTTTAGGGTAAGGGTTTTATCTAGGTTTTTAGGGTTAAGGGCTTTGGGTTTTTACGATTTAGATTTTTAGTTTTTTAAAGGTTTCGGGATTAGGGCCTAGGGTTTTTAGTGTTTTAAAGGTTTAGGGTTTAGGGCTTTATTCGGTTTAGAGCTTAGAGTTTTTTAGGTTTAGGGGTTTTTAAGGGTTAAGTATTTCTTTTGGATTTTTAGGGTTTATGGTTTAGGGCTTAAGGTTTTATTTCTGTTTTTTAGGTTTAGGATTTAGAGATATTTAGGATTTAGGATTTATAGCTTAGGGTTTTGTAGGGTCTTTGAATGGGTTTTAGGATTTATTTTAGGTTTATTTAATTTAGGGTTTCTTAAGGTTTCGAGTTCAGGGTTTCTTAGGGTTTTAGGTTTAGGATTTAGGGTTTTAGGTTAGGTTTAGGGTTTACGGGTTAGGGTTTTTTTTAGGTTAAGGGTTTTAGGTTAAGTGTGATGAGTCCACAATTTGGACTCATTTAGGGCTATATTTTGTTAGAATTAGAGTCCTCAAATGCATATTTTGTCTCAATAACTGATGTAAATCCTTAAGTTTCAGGTATTTGGAGGTTAAAGCAAAGAATGGACACTACTTGGCAAAAAGGAACAAGGCGGCTGAAAAGACAAAGAAAAGAAGTCCTGAGGATCACCTAATGCATTAGGCGAGTCGCCGAATGGTCTTAATCTCGCCTAATGTTCCAGTATGCTGAGCCCTAAAGGAAAAGATCAAGTCGGCGGTGAAAAGAAGCAGTCGGCGCATCACCGAGCAGTTCCATGAAGCTGTACTTTATCACCCAATGATCCAAAATGCGAAGATGCTGAAGGCAAAAGCTGAAATGCAATGAACCAGATAAAAGGGCGGATCGCCGAGTGTATTGGTGATCCCGACTAACTGCGCCTAGTGGTCCTTTGCAGCACAAATTTTAGAAAACTATAAATACCCAGTTAAATTTGTAGCTTAGTATCAAGTTGTAGACAATTCTTACTGATTTTTTGAATATTTTCAGTTTTAGTTCTTTGAGCATTTTGGGAGATATTGTTCTTGAGGTTGAATGTTTTGAAGATTTTCAACTCCAAGAAATTGGAAGTGGGCATCAATGAATTTTTCATCCTAGATGTGTGTAAAGACATTTTCTATCGTACACACTTGATGGAAACACTTGTTGGTATCGATTTCTATCTCTTTCTCATGTCTAGCTAAAACTCCAATTCTTGGGTTGTGATTTTGTGAATATGGGTTAAATTTACTGTTGGGTATTGCTTATTGTTAGTCTATTCACTATTTAAATGAGATTTTGTTTAGTAGTTGTGTTTGAACTTAATGGGATTGTTGTTGAAAATACGATTTCATTTAGTATTTTTGGCTTGCTCGAGAGAGAGGTTTTAAAACTTAGACTACAAAATCGATAGTCGGTGGTTATTGGGTCTTTGTGGGTTCAGCTCGAGAGAGTGAGTCCTAGGCCTTATCCCACACATACATATCAAGAGAGTGAATCGGCTAAGGCGAAGGTTGTGCTTAAGTGCTGCAACTCGTTGTTCGAGAGAAACCGAGTTGATTCAGGGTAAGTTGTTCGAGAGAAAATTTACCCCCACTAAAGTGTAGCTTAGTTACAAATATGTAGCGATTTACTATCAATAGTATTTACCCGATTGTTTATTTTATACCATATTCTTATCACATCACAAGAATCCCGTCTCCCTATTACGTATCTTTATATTTTTGCTAGTTTTGTCTGTTAGTTGAATACAAAACCCCTCTTTCATAATTGAAATTCGTGTCACCCTTTAGATTTAGTATGTTTTTATTCGTTAATGTTTATAGCTATGATTGCTTAGAATTTAATTTTACTTTTCTATTAATTCTTGCAACCACTGCCTAGGGACTCGACTCCAACCCATTCGGTTGGGTTATATTACTTCACGCGATCGTTGACACCTTAATTGTAAGTCGTGTCTTTGATTATCTCAAACATCAAAGGGTTTTATCTAGGTTTTTAGGGTTTAGGTCTTAGGCGTTTTAGGTTAAGGTTTACTAGGGCTTTATGGGTTTAGAGTTTAGGGCTTACGGGTTTTTGTGTTTTTTGGGATTAGCATATACGATTTAGGGCTTTATAGGGTTTAGAACTTAGAGTGTTTTAGGTTTAGGGGTTTTTTGGTTTAGTTTAGGGTTGTTAAGAGTTAACCATTTCTTATAATTAATCAATTGAATTCGTTTTGGAAGAAGACCCATGACTAGATTTGAAAACCCTAGATTTGGGGAATTTAAAACATATTTGAAGGGGCCTCTAGGTGATAGCTAACCAAGAATGAAAAGCATTCATACCTTAGGCGTAGAATCCCATCAAATTCATATGAAAAAGTCTTCTTCGTGAAGCTCTAGCTTGATTCCTTCCTATGTTCTTCAATGGAGTCTAGAGAGAATGTTTTTTGGGAGGGAAATGACGTTGGGATTTGATTTGGGGTCTTGGGTTATAATGAATTAATGACTTAGTTTAGGGTCTTATTGTACATATATAGGTGACTAATTAACTAACTAACTGACTCCCTAAGCCCTTAATTAATTAACTAACTAAATTCCTAATCACCAACATAAAACTAAAAAGCTGGGAATTGGCAGCATCTACGCCCCTCCACCTACGGACCGTAGGTGGAGCTACGGGACGTGAATGACCTCCGTGGTTTGAACCTGGAGCTTCATTTGCAAGCCTCCTGCAGGCCTTGACCTACGCCCATGACATACGGGGCGTAGGTTGATCTACTAGACGTGGTTCGTGTCCATGAACCAAGCTGTTTTGACAGCTTTTTGGGCAGTGTTGGGGTCCTCCTCAAGGACCCCTGGGTGGTCCTTGGAGAGTCGTACCCGGACATTTAAACCCTAAACATGTCATTCTAAATACAGGAGGCATCTATATTTATTTTAACCCTCATACGACACACCAAAAATGCACTACAAGACTCTACGACTAACTAGTTCAACTTACTAGTTTCCGGGGGTTATAGTCGTATCTTGACGTTTAACCCCTAAATTGTTCAACCTTCACTCAGGAAACCATTTAACTAATCAAGTTACCAACTTCAAACTCACATGTGAGGCTCTAGTTTCACCAACTAGATTCCTTCAAGCATTAGCTAGGTCTTACTAGTTTTTACGGGGTGTAATCGAAACCCTTAAAAACCATAACTTAAAAGACCCTAAAAACCTAGATAAACCCCTTAACCTAAAAAAAACCATTAGCCCTAAGCCCTAAATCCTAACCTAAAACCCTAAATCCTAAACCTAAAACCCTAAGAAACCCTAAACCTTAAGAAACCCTAAAAACTATTTAAAACCCCTACAAAACCCTAAATCTAAAAAATATAAAAAAGCGCAAATCCCTAAACCCTAAACCCTAAAAAACCCTAAGAAACACTTAACCCTTAAAAACCCTTAAAAAAAAACCCGAAAGCCTAAAAACTCTAAACTCTAAACCCTATATAACCCTAAATAATATATTGTAAACCCTAAAAAACATAAAACAAACAAACCCCTAAACCTATAAAACCCTAAAAAACCTAAACCTAAAAATCCCAAATCCCTAAACCCTAAAAGCCTAGAGAAAACCCTTAATCTAAAACACTTGACCTTAAAAAACCCTAAGCCTTGAACCTTAAACACTAACCTAAAACCCTAAATCCTTAACTTAAGAACCTAAGAAACCCAAAACCTTAAGAAACCCTAAATCCTCTAACACTAAAATAAACCCTAAAACCCATTTTAAACCCCTACAAAACCTGGAGCCCTCTCAAAAGCTTTTAATTCAATTCTAGAAATCTTCAAAAGGTAGGGTTTCAACTCAACCCGATGGATTCCTTTCTAAGTTGTTCTTAAAGATTGAACTATGCTTATTATTGGTAATACTACTGATTTTAGATTGTTTTAACTTCAAATCTAAAGAATCCATGAGTTTTCCTCCAACCCTAGCTATGGGTTTTCTCTGTGCAATGAATGTTGTTAGAAGTTGATTCAGTTGATTGAATAAGAGTTGTTTATGATGTAATTACATTATCTAAGTATAGTTTACATGTATTCTTGATTACCTCATGAATCTAAGATGAAATTGACTTGGTCTAGGGTTATATCAAGAAAGAGGCAAATTGAGGTGTTAGATGTGATATTCTAGGGTTGATGAATTTCTTGATGAATGGCCTTAGTTTAGATCACCTATACATGAATGGAATATGATAGAATCTTGTAGATATGAATTACCTTGAAAATGATCATATTGGTTATGTTGTTGGATTATGATGTTCTTCTATCTGTTGTGCCAAATCTAAGATGTTAGACTTGATCTCGACTCTTGGCCTTAAAGGGCAATCTATGAAGGTATGTTATGTGAAGTTATTATATATGAATGGATTGATCCACTTATGGTGGTGGTGTTTACTTTTCAAGTATTCTAATTATTAATTGTTGATCCTCTTATCGTGGAGGTGCTTACTTGCCATATGTATTGTAGTGTTGAGATAAGGTCCCTCTCCATTACATCCCTAGATATGACTAAGTATGATACGATATGAATACGAATGTAATGTTATGATCATGATGGTGTTGCTATGAAGAATGTATTCAGGTCTATTGTAATGAATATTAGATATGTTGATTTACATGGTCTAAGATCCTTAAATGCAATTTATGTGAATCGTGCATGATTTAGGATATTATGTACATGTTGTGACCCCCTTGAGAAGGGAGGTGTCTATGATGATAATGTTGTTGTTGTTGTGCCGTTGTGAGGACAATCATATGCACACACACTTCATGCATAAACATGAATATGATTTATCAATGGTGTTAATTGAAAGTATAGTTCTCATATGCACCTTTACTCATTATTATGCATGAAATGTACATGACCATGATGATCCTATTGTGTTGATTGAAAGTCCATTCTCATGAGAAAACATGATCTTAGTGTGAAAGTTATACTCACATACTAATGATGATTCTAAGGTTGAAAGTTAGTTCTCACCTTTAAATGAATCTATGAGTTATTTAGTGAGTTGTATCGAACGAAGGGTAAAGTATGCCTCACACAAGTAGACACAATTCCATAATAATTATGTATAATTGGGAAATAATGCTTTGTACCGAGTGGATATGGACGATGAGGAAAGGGCCCCTCCACTAATGCAATAGGTTGGGTCATCTATAGTAAACTCATGAGATGGAAGCTCCTCCGCTAATGCAATAGGTTGGGTTTCTACTAGCAATCTCCCTATCCCATAACTATGTGCCAAACATAGGGCTTAGCTAGTGGATCCACTTGAAGCTAAATACAATTAGTTCTACCTTCAGCAAGTAAGAACGCCTTCTTTCAGTGTGGGGTTATATGACACCAGATTCTATGTAGCTCACATGGTCTATGTCGGTTATGGAAACTTTTCCCTATAATAATGAAGTTAATGAATGAGACATGAACTATACTATGACTTCTTGGTGAGTTTACTTAGTAGGAGTGGGGGTATTGGACTTCACTTCCACATTGCACAAGTAGACGTAGTAGGATGTCATGGGATGGTTCCTTTGCATTATTATGATATTCGAATGCATGTATGTATATTGAATGGATAGTTGTTATGCATGACTTTCCTCGTATTCGAGTAATGTACATGACTATTTCCTTAATTTGTGAATATTGCATATAATGAAGTCTAAAGATGTAATGCATCACTAAGGTAGCTTCAAAGGAGTACTTAGTAGGGTTGGTATTATGGGATGCTAACCCCACATTGCACAAGTGTTTCCTAGAGGTTACTAAGATAATGGTTTTACCATGAAATGAGTATGAACGTGATATTGGATTTGTGTTGTACATTGTAAATACACGTTAGTTACCATACATTGCACAAGTGTGTTTTAGAGGTTGCTTATGTGATGATTAGTTCATGATGTGATGGGCTTGGTATTTAACCGTGTATTCTTGTATAATTGGAGGCTATGTATTGTGAAGATTGGGATGTGTATTATATTGATAGTGTAGACTATGCTTGCTGTTATAATGATATCTTTCAGGTTATAATAAAATGTATGTGAGTTGCCTTATTGGTTGCATTCTCCAACTATTTCAAAGATGATGTTCAAAAATGGCATAAAACATGATTTCAAATGAAATTTCCTTTTTCATGCGTGTTTTAATGCTTTTGTGCATGGCTACCATACTTAGTACATTTTTGTGCTAACCCATATTTCTATGTTTTCTACATTGTAGGGGGTTGGTTCATTGAGATGGTAGTTTTGGTTCAAAGGGCTTGGAATAGGTGATCCTCCAAGCCAATTGATGAGTCCTCAAGTTCGGGGACCAACATCTTACTTAATAGATATCCTAGTAGTTTCTTTTATTAGTTTCATATATAGGGGTTGTATCCCTATATATCTGAGTACTCGATTGTATAATGGCCAATGAGACAATGTTTAGATTCCTTTCTATTTTGAAAAAAAAATGACTTCGTTTGTTGAAGAAAAAGTTTTAATTTCCGCACTATTTCTTATGACATTATGTGTATTAATACGCTAAAGGCTTGTATCCGACCCCTTCGAGGTCAACTATGCCATCTTACGTCTAGGGGGTAACACCGGGTCGTGACAATAGTTCTCATATGCACCTTTACATATTACTATGCATGAAATGTACATGACCATGATGATCCTATTGTGTTGACTGAAAGTCCATTCTCATGAAAACACATGATCTTGGTGTGAAAGGTTTACTCACATACTAATGATGATTCTAACGTTGAAATTCCATTCTCACATAATTGAATCTATGAGCTATTTTATGAGTTGTATTGAATGAATGGAAAAGTATTCCTTCACACACATAAGTACAATTCAAGACTAATTATGTATAATTTGGGAATAATGGTTAGCACAGGGTGGATATGGAAAATGAGGTAAAGGCCCTCCCGTCAATGCAATAGGCCGGGTCATCTAAGGTAAACTCATGAGATGAAGGCTCTACCCTCAATGCAATGGGTAGAGTTTTTAGAAGAAAGCTCCCTATCCCTTAACTATGTTCCCATAAAGGTTCTTAGCTAGTGGATCCACCTAAAATCTAAATATGTTAGTTCTACCTTAGGCAAGTAGGACACTTTCTTTCAGTGTGGGGTAAGTTGACATCGGATTCCATGTAGCTCACACGGTCTATGTCGGTTAAGGCTATATTCCCTACATGAACAAGTGACTTGAGCAAGTGACATGAACAAGTAACATGAACAAGTACATGGGTTATTGACCATGGTTCCTTAAGAGGTTCTACTTAGTGTGAATGGGGGTATGGGACTTCATTCATGCATTGCACAAGTGGGCTTTGAGAGTGGGTATGGTAGGTTTCTCTTATGACATGATGATTATGAGTTATGCATGCTTTATTATGAATTATGAACATGAACATGAATATGAATATGGACTATGTTTATGACTTCTTAATGGGTTTACTTAGTGTGACTGGGGGTATGAGACTTCACTTATACATTGCATAAGTAAACCTATAAGGGGGTTGTGGTGTGGTTTCCTTATGATATCTACATGAATTGATGTAGCCATGATATGGATTGTTGCTATGAGTGACTTTACCTATTACAAGATATGAACATGATTCTTTCTTTGTCTATGATTGTTGACTATGGATAGGGTCAAGGTATGTTATGCATGATCATGGTAGCCTAGAAGTAATACTTAGCGTAGATAGGATTATGGGGTCCTATCTATGCATTGCACAAGTAAAGCTTAAGGTTGCTTATGTTTAGTTCTATTATGATGAGATGATCTTAGTATATGACTATGTGTATGAACTATGTCTTGTGAAGGTTGGGATATGTATTATGTGATGTTGGGGACTATGCTTGTGATTACGATGATATCCCTTATGTTATATTAAAATGTGCATAGTTTGTCTTATGAGTTACATTCTCCAACTATTTCAAAGATGATGTTCAAAAATGGCATATAGCATGGTTGCAAATGAAATGTCCTTTTTATGCATGTTTCAAGGTTTTTATGCATGGCTTCCATACTTAGTACATTTTGTGCTAACCCCAACCTTCTACATTTCTATAAGTGTAGGATTTGGAGATATTGGATTCCATCCTCGTGGCTAGGACTCTAGTAGATCAAAAAGAAGAAGATTGGTGAGTCCTCATAATATTCGAGGGCTCGACCATATGTCCCTTATGTCTTTATGTTTATGTTTTAGACTTATGTAAGGGCTATGTCCCTAAGATTTTAATTCAACAGTTTTATTCCAAGTATTATAAATATGGTTTGAGACAAAGTGTCATAGTCATTTTATAAAAGACATCGATTGCAAAGAAAAGTTTTAAATTCCGCACTTTTTCCTATGCTCTTATGTTCAAGATATGCTATGAGGCTTGTATGAGACCCCTTCGGGTCAAGTATGCCATATTACTTCTAGGGGGTAACCCCGAGTCGTGACAAATGTAGTATCAGAGCATAAGGTTTTGGAAAATTTTAGAATGTCTAAAACCACATTTAGTAGTCTTTGTTCATAAATGTGAAACGCGCCACATTTTATGAATAGAAGGCTATTAGATGTTAGGTAAAACTTCAGTTCTTCATTCTCTAGTCATGCCATAGAGTTTAACTCTTTAAGGTCTTTGTCGCTAACTAGTGGTATTTAGGATATGACTACTCAAAGGGCTTATGCTACAAGGAGCGAGGGAGAAGATGTTGGTTGTTATGCCAATTATGGCTATGTGACTAGATAGCACTTGATATGCTAGATTTTTATGTCACCCTTAGGGTGGATTGGTAGTGTTATTGTCATGATCCTAGGTGATGATAGAACCCGTCTAGTCAATTTGTTAGTTCCTAAATGAGCCTATTCAAGAGTGGAAAGGGGGAAATTCTATGCCATAATTTTGGATTATGTTGTGTCTTAAGGTTGACTTTGAGGGTTGCATTTACTACTAAGTTAAGGTAAGGAAGAAGAATGTAGGTGTTGACCAACTTCAAAGAGTTAGTTATCTTTTAAGATTGATCTCAAGTATGGTCATTTTGAGTAGGGTGCTTAGATAATACCTAGATATGATTGGTTGGTAGATCCCACCAAAGGAGATGATAAGGGTTGAAATAGTCTAGTATTGTATTGATCCAACCTTAGTAGAATTGAAAGAGACAAAGGTTTCATAGACAAAGCTCCCCTAAGGTTTAACAAAAAGAGGGTGTCTACCCCTAAGACTCAAAGAGTTAGTGATAGTGGATCTTAATGGTTCTGATATGTGTTTTATTCTCTATTAGATTCTGGTATTTCTTCTCTTTGGTGACTTGATATGCTAGACCTTGATGTTTCCCTTAGTATGAATGGGCTTCATTGTTGTTTTATGATAATGATATTAGAACCCTTCTTAGCCATAATAAGTTCCATGATGTGTTGGAGGATTTGATGAATACTGGTGTTTGAGTGATGCCTAGAAATATTGAGTGAGTAGAATCCTTTGAAAAAGGCTAGAAGTGAAATTCTCCATGGTTTAGAATCCCTTTGTGTGATGGATATGGAAATTTGAGTGCGCTAGATGTCCATGATTTGGATTGGCTTAAAATTCTCACCTTAAGAGGTGTAGTGAGCTTAAGAGGTTTAGTCTCGGTCAGGTACTTTGAGTGGTGTTGGTAAGGTTGCTTGTGAGCATGAGTGCCTAAATGAGAACCTCTCTAATTTAGAAGTACCAATTGGGATCTTAGACCGGAAAGCTAAGAAATAGAAGAGTAAGAAATTGCTTCCATGAAAATATTGAGGGGTAGTATTTTAGTAAGGTTTTTAGTTGAAGGTGCTTATTTGGGAGGCCAAGGGCCAATCAGATGTCCCAATATACTTATGTTCCCTTCTATTTCTCCTCTATCTTAAGATGATAAGTTCTCCTTAACTCATTTTAAGATTGTGAAGTCTTGGATGTTATATGTGTCCTTTGATTTCCTTGTCCCTTAGAGTTAGTCTATTTAACCTTGGTAGGGTTTGGATGCATGGCTATTAGACCTCTATTAGTTTTAGAGCCCGGTAAGGTTATAATGAGCCTTGGTAATGCTTGAGTTATTAGAAAGGAATAGTATTTGAGGTTTTAGTAAAAATGGGGCTTATTCCCAAGACGAAGATCATGTGCTTAGATTGCAATATTGATTGAGAGTCTCGATATCCTCATCTTTTTCTTTTATTCCTATTCAAGCTTGAGACCAAAAGTTCCTTTTTGGGCTTGAATTATGTTTTGGAGTCATGTGTGTGATTTATGTGTTTGCATGAACTCCTTATGTTATGCATGATTATTGAGAGATTCTTGTTTTGTATAAAATGAGTTTTTCATGATTTATAAGTTCCTCATGTTGTTGTGCATTCTAGTATGATGATGGCATATTTGACTTCATGAGATGGTTAGATGAACATGCTTTGATGATGCTTTTTATAAGATGGCACCTTGGCTCCATATTGTTGTGTTGAGCTTGCTTTTAGTGGGAAAATGAAGTTCCTTCTATGATTATGTGATTGATGATGTTTAGAATTGTTGGTATAGGCTCACTCATAAGGGGGGGAGTTGGTGTGCCTAGCTAACATTGTTGTTATGTGCTTATATGTTGCCATGACTTCTTTATATGATGCATATTCATGAAAAGTTGTGTTTTCAAAGAAAATGAGTTTATGTGCATTGTTTCCCTCATGTTGTAGTACTATGAGTAAGAGTTGCCTATGGTACTTCATGAGAAGGTGATATGAGCATGTTTTAGTTAGGAGTTGAGAATTCCTCCTTGACTGAAATGCTTTTGAGAGTGAATTGCATATGAGCTCCATGAGAGTATGTTGAGCATGTTATGACTAGGAGAAGGTAGTTCCTCCTATCAACATGACATATGTTGCATTTCATGCATATTGGATTGGTAGATGTAGTTCCTACTTTCTTGTGTTGCATCGAGCATGTTTGAGATGGAGTTGATGTTTCCTCCTAGTTTTGTGCATTATTTATGATGTTGCATGCATGATGGGCTGCTGGTCTTGAGTCATTAAACCCTTAAAGTATTTAAAGTGTCATTCGAGGATGAATGTTACCAAGTGGGGGATAATGTAACAACCCGGAAAACTAGTAAGACCAAGCTAGAGCCTAATGGAAACTAGTAGGTGAAACTAGAGCCTTACGTGTGAGCTTTCGAGTTTGATGTTTGGTTTTAGGTTGTATATTGACTTCCCCGAGCCTAGATTGAGGAGTATAGGGGTTCAAAGTCAAGGTACGACCCCCCAAATACCAACCAAGGGTCCTTTAGGGGGAAACTTAGGTCTAATACCCCAAGGCTACCTAAAATAAAAAAGTTGTCATAATGGGGCCACCTACGTATGGCACCTACGGCCAGTAGGTTGACCCACACCCCATAGGTGGGGGCTTCGTGGGTCAGGACCCAAAAGGCAGAGTTGCAGACCCCACCCATGGACCAGCAGGATGGGGCGCCAATGCACTCACGGTCCGTAGATCCATGGGGTGTGGATTGCACCTGCAATCTGCCCAAAGTCAGCCAATAGGTGGGTTAGTTTAGGTAATTCGTTTTTAGTTTTTTTTTAAGTAGGGGTTGCTTAATATAGTAATTTTAAATATATAAAGTATTTTATATCATTAAACACCTCATTAATTCATTATAACCCAAGAACACAAATCAAATCCCAAACTCTCTCTTCTCTAAAAATCTTCTCTCAAGAAACCTCCATTGAAGAACCAAGAAGGAGATCAAGGAAAGCTTGAAGAAAGGAGCTTTTCAATATGAATTTCGTTGGATTATACACTAAGGTATGGGAGTCTTCATCTTTGTCAAAGTTCCATTCAAGGAGCCCTCTCAAAATATGTTTTCAAATTTCCAATTTTCCCCATAAACCTAGGGTTCAATCTATGTCATGGTTGTTCTTCCAAAATGATTTCAATTGCTTAATATGATTTATTATGGTTGTTTATGATGAAATAAGATTGGATTGATGGAGTTATGATGAAAATTCCTCATGGACCACTGATTTCCCCCTCTTCACTAAATTGACTTCACAAAGAGGGAATTGTTGAATATTGGCCCAACTATGTGATTAATGGTTGTTCTTGGTGTAATTACATAATTCTAGTATAATCAAACATGTATCCTTGATTAACCTAAGATCCTATGGTGAAATTGATATAGTCTAGGGTTATGTCATAAAAGGGGAAAATTGAGGGTTTAGATGTGACCTTCTAAGATTGATGAGCTTCTTTATGAATTGCCTTAGATTATATCACCTAGACATGAATTGCTTATAAGTAATGTTTTAAGAGATGAACTAACTTGATTTGGGCTTATATGATGGATCATGATTGTGTAGCGTTGAGATTGAGTTTATATGTTCCTATATGACTTTAATTGATCAAGGATGAGGCATGTGGTTAGATTACCTTGAGAATTAGGTATACTTGATGATCATTTGAGGCATTGCTTGAGGCTAAGGTTTGTAACATGAAGATGATTCCTAGGGCTTTAAGAGTGAAAGCTAAAATGGATAAAACTAAGGGTGTTAAGGCTTCAAGAAGGAAGCCATTGTGTATGTTGAATTGTATATGGCTCTATTGTGAAAAAAGACTTCACCCACATGACCTATAATATGATCACATGAGTTTATGCATGAATTGAATGGACTACTTGAGTCATGGTTGTATCTATATTTCTTGTATTGAATGCTAGATGTATTGACTCAATATGACCCTTGAATGCAAGATATGAGGTGTATGCATGTTTATGATATTATATGCATCTCTATGAATACTTTGAGTATAAAGTTCCTATTATTATATGGCTAAGGTATTGATGAGTTGTTGAATCATGGTATTCCCTTATCTAATGTGCTAATGCTATATGTTCGGGATGAGTTGATCCATAACCCTTGAAGGGCATATTATGAAGGGTTGTACATGTTGACAAGAATTGTGTATGAACTTATGATTCACTTAGAAAGTGAAGATCCTATGACTATTGTGCAAATTGAGGTATTGTTGAAAAGCCATTCTCCCCTTGACCTTACAGTTGATTATGTATGAATTGTCTAAGATGATGATAACTTTGTTGTTATGTCATTTCAAGAACAATTATACACACACACTCCATGCATAAACATAATTATGATGTATCAAAGGTGTTAATTGAAAGTATAGTTCTCATATGCACCTTTAAACATTATTATGCATGAAATGTACAAGACCATGATGATCCTATTGTATTGACTGCAAGTCCATTCTCATGAAAACATATGATCTTGGCGTGAAAGGTTAACTCACATACTAATGATGATTCTAAGGTTGAAAGTCCATTCTCACCTAATTTAATCTATGAGCTATTTTATGAGTTGTATTAAATGAAGGGCAAAGTATTCCTTCACACATGTAAATACATTTCAAGACTAATTATGTTTAATTTGGGAATAATGTTTAACACCGAGTGGATATGGAAAATGAGGGAAAGGCCCTCCATCAATGCAATAGGCCGGGTCATCTAAAGTAAACTCATGAGATGGAAGTTATCCCCTCAATGCAATAGGTGGAGTTTCTAGAAGCAACTCCCTATCCATTAACTATGTGCCCACATAGGTTCTTATCTAGTAGATCCACCTAAAAGCTAAACATGTTAGTTCTACCTTGGGCAAGTGTGACACCTTCTTTCGGTGTGGGGTTACATGACACCGGATTCCATGTAGCTCACATAGTCTATGTCGGTTAAGGCTATATTCACTACATGATAAGTAACATGAACAAGTGACTTGAGCAAGTGACATGAATAAGTAACATGAACAAGTACATGGGTTATTTACCATGGTTTCTTAAGAGGTTCTACTTAGTGTGAATGGGGGTATGAGACTTCATTCATGCATTGCACAAGTGGGCTTTGAGAGTAGGCATGGTAGGTTCCTCTTATGACATGATGATTATGAGTTATGCATGCTTTATTACGAATTATGAACATGAACAACAATATCAACATGGACTATGCCTATGACTTCTTAATGGGTTTACTTAGTGTAAGTAGGGGTATGGGTCTTCACTTATACATTGCATAAGTAGACTTATAAGGGAGTTGGGGTGTGGTTTCCTTATGATATGAAGATACATGAATTGATGTAGGCATGATATGGATTGTTGCTATGAGTGACTTTACGTATTTACAAGATATGAACATGACTGTCTCTTTGTCTATGAGTGTTGACTATGGATAGGGTCAAGGTATGTTATGCATTATCATGTTGGCCTAGAAGTAATACTTAGTGTAGATAGGATTATGGGGTCCTATCTATGCATTACACAAGCAGAGCTTAAGGTTGTTTATGTTATAGTTCTATTACGATGAGATGATCTTGGTATTTGACTATGTGTATGAACTATGTCTTGTGATGGTTGGGATATGTATTATGTGATGTTGGGGACTATGCTTGTGATTACGATGATATCCCTTATATTATATTAAAATGTTTGTCTTATGAGCTAAATTCTCCAACTATTTCAAAGATGATGTTCAAAAATGGCATATAGCATGGTTGCAAATGAAATGTCCTTTTTATGAATATTTTAAGGTTTTTATACATGGCTTCCATACTTGGTACATTTTGTGCTAACCCCATCCTTCTACATTTCTATAAGTGTAGGCTTTGGAGATATTGGATTCAATCCTCGTGGCTAGGACTCTAGTAGATCAAGAAGAAGAAGATTGGTGAGTCCTCATAGTATTCGAGGGCTCGACCATATGTCCCTTATGTCTTTATATTTATGTTTTAGACTTACGTAAGAGCTATGTCCCTAAGATTGTAATTCAAGATTTTTATTCCAAGTATTATAGATGGTTTGAGACATAGTGTCATAGATTCTCTTATAAATTTTAAATTCCGCACTTTTTCCTATACTCTTCTTATGTTCAAGATATGCTATGAGGCTTGTATGAGACCCTTTCGGGGTAAAGTATGCCATGTTACTTGTAGGGGGTAACCCCAGGTCGTGACATAAACCTTCAATTCTAAAATTCCGTACACTCTAAACCTAAAAAACACAAAAAACCTACAAACCTAAACCCTAAACCCTAAAAAACCCTAAGAAACACTTGACCCTTAAAAACCCTAAAATCCCCTAAACCTAAAAATTAAGCTTTAAATTGTATATGCTAAACCATGAAAAAAACAAAGAAAACCTATACCCTTAACTTCTAAAACCCTAAAAAATCTACACATAAAAATGCAAAACCCTAAACACCTAAAAACCTAGGTAAAATCCTTACCCTAAAATAAACACTAAAACCCATTTAAAACCCCTACAAAACCCTAATCTCTAAAACCTATATCCTAAAAATGTGTAATGCTAAACACAAAAAAAACCCTAAACCATAAACCCTAAACCCTAAAAAAAACCGTAAACCTAAATAACACAAAAAATCCCTAAGCCCTAAGCCCTAAATCTATAAAATACCGAAAAACCTCAACTTAAAAAACCCTAAAAACCTAGATAAAACCCTTAACGTAAATCCCTAAACCTAAAAAAACCCTAACCTAAAATTGTAAATCCTAAATCTAAAACCCTAAGAAACGCTAAATCTTTAGAAACCCTAAATCCTAAAAACCATTTAAAAACCCTAAGCTCTAGACCTCAAATCCTATAAATTTGTAAACCTAAACCTGAAAAACATAAAAACAAACCTAAGTCCTAAAACCTAAACCCTAAAACCTAAACCCTAAAAAATCCTAAGAAACACTTAACCCTTAAAAACCCAAAAACCATAAACCTAAAAAAACTCTAAGCTCTAAACCCTATTAAGCCCTTAATCATATAAGCTAAACCAAAAAAAATCCAAACAACCCTAATCCCTAAGCCCTAAACTTATAAAACCCTAAACCTAAAAAATGAAAAGCCCTTACCCCTAAAAACTGAGATAAAACCGTTAACCTAAAACCCTAAGCCCTAAATCCTAAATCCTAACCTAAAACCCTATATCCTTAACCTAAAACCTTAAACCATAAGAAACCCTAAATCCAATAAACCTTAAAATAAACCCTAATCCATAAACCATGAACCCAAAAAACATAGAAATAAAAACTCCTTTAGCCCTAAACCCTAAACCTTAAAAACAATATAAAACCCCTACAAATCCTTAAGCTCTAAACCCTAAATCCTAAAAATCCGTAAATCCAAAACCTAAAATACACAAAAAACCCTAAGCCCTAAACCTTAAACCATAACAACCCCCTAAGAAACACTTAACCCTATAAAACCCTAAAAACCCCAAAAACCCCTAAACATAAAAAGTCTAAGCTCTAAATCCAATAAAGCCCTAAATCTTATATGCTAAACCCTTAAAAAACACAAAAAAAAAACCCTAAGCCCTAAACTCTAAACCTATAAAATACTAAAACACCTTAAATTAAGAAACCCAAAGCCCTAAATCTTAAAAACCTAGATAAAACCCTTAACCTAAAAAAACCCTAGGCACTAAACCCTAAACCCTAACCTATAACCCTAAATCCTAAACATAAAACTGTAAGAAACTCTAAACCCTAAACCTTAAGAAACTGTAAATCCTATAAACCCTAAAATAAACCATAAAACCATTTAAACTGTCACACCCCAAACCTAGCTGAGACGAACAAGTACTGTATGAACACATGCTTTATAAGCGACATGTGATGAGAAAGTGAACTACTATGCAAATAGAATTACTAATGAGGAGCTACATATACAACACATATATACTAGCTGAACCGATACATGTGACACGTAAATCTATGAATACATATGAAAGCTTTACAATGTCTACAAAGCCTCTACTGGAATCCATTACTGTACCACTATGAAAATATTCATAGTAAAGACTCGACAAAGCCCCGAATCAACTTGGAGCTCACGAATAATCGCTGAGTATCATGTGCTTCTATTGGGGAGACCTACAAGTTGAGTACCTGTACCTGCAGCATGAAATGTAGCGTCCCTGATAAGGGATGTTAGTACGAAAAAATGTACTGAATATGTAAGGCATAATATATCCATATATAAAATGAGAGCTCAAGTGAAACCAAATACAAATAGATAAGGATTTGAGACCACCTATGCTTATACTTGTGGAATCATGTATGTTACATTCTTTTCTTTACTTTTCTGTGCATTATATTCTTTATAAGACATATGATACAAATGACCAATTGATCAGTGGTAAAAGAGGATGACCCATGTTAGGCATTTTAACCCCTGGATGCTGTCCGCATAATTCCACAAATTGGGATTGGACCATGCTAGACATTCGCCCATGAGTTGCCACCTTTTTATACCAATTGGGATCGGCCTATGCTACGCTTTCCCCCCTGAGGTTCCACCCTTCTATACCAATTGGGATAGACCCATGCTAGGCATTTGCCCCTGGGCTGCCACCCATAATTATATAGATTGCTTCACTTAGATTCTTTAATCTTTGAGATTGTTGTTTTGATGTTCATGACTCTTTCGAGATTGTTCTTATGATGATCATAACTCTTTTGAGATTGTTGTTTTAGTGGTTATAATCATTATTGAGATTTGGAACTATGGACCAATAGTAGAAGACATATGAATGTGGACTTACGATAATAACAATGACATGGGAAGCAAATGTGACCTGAACGTGTAATACTTAAGAGCTTATATGACTCAATAAGCATTTTGACATCTCAAATTGAAGCACATATCAAGTGAAGACATTTAACATTCAGCCAAGAGATTTGAATTCAATATGATAGCCAAATACGCACTAACTATATCAAATACAAGGTTGACATGAAAGTGGAACAAAAGGAGAACGTGGGCAGATTCAACTTAAGGACGGATACATATAGTCTAACACAATAGGAGTAATAACCAATAAAGGGAACATATGAACATGTGAAAAGATGACATATATGATGGAATAGACAATTGAAGCATGTTTGGCAAGATATGGGAAGATCGTATATCCAACATAAAACATATGTACCATGTGTAATCTAGGATCATTTTTATTTGTATAAGGGGAATACGTGCGAAGAGTACTTTGACAATGAAATAAGTTTAAACCCTACATGCTAATACTTGGCAGTGTAAGCACATACATTTAGTAATAATCTCATATTAGAGTACTCACTTTGATGTTCTAGGGAGTAGGAATTGCAACTATGGATCAGTCACTACCAAGGGCACTTAGAAAGCTTACTTTGTAATACAAGTGTTGGATTCATGCCAAAGAAATAGGAAATCGAATATCCTTACATACCTCAATTCCCAATTCGTATAGCTTGGAAAGTGTCAACTTGTCCTTTAACATCATAGTCTTCATTTACAACAATCAATCATTAAGGCTAATATTAGCAGCTTACCAACCAACTTGGGATATTCCAACTCATCGAAATAGTAGCCAGGCAGCGATCCCATAATCCTACTAATTGATTGCTTTCTTTCACAAATTATGTTCGTTATAGTTATTTACACGAAACAACCTTCCCAGGGAATGGGCAGTGAGCTTACCAAAAATTTAATTCAATGGTGCATCACCATAGCTTATAAATCTACCCTATACAGCTTTCCACAATCATTCTCTAAGTACATCCATGACCTCCCATAAACAAATCAATACAATAGTAGTGCCCTTACCTTGGCTATCTAAATCTGTTATTATCCTTCAATTATTGTTTTTGTAACCTTCTCTTAATATTTGGAAGAGAGTGGCAGAACCTTGGAACCTTGGCAGCCAACATACATAGCTATCTCTATTTCACTCCCTGTAACACCCCGTAGAATCTAGTAAGAGCTAAGGCTTGACTAAATGTAGTAGGTTGAACTAGAGCCTCACATGTTAGTTTATAGTTGGAAACATGTTTAAATTGTGAATAATGGTGTTTGGAGTTAGTTTGAGAAGTTTGGAGGTCAAACGTCAAGAAACGACTAAAACGTCCAGAAACTAGTCATTTGAACTAGTGAGTTGTAAGGGTCTTGTCAATGAAGTTTGTAGTGTTGTTTGAGGGTTAAAACCTGTAGAAGTGACTCTAACACTTATATGGACATGTTTAGGGGTTAAACGTCCGGGTACGACTCCCCTAAGACCACTCGAGGGGTCCTAGAAGAGGACCCCAAAATAGTTCCCCAAAGCTGCCTTGGCAGCATGGTTACAGCTTTTTGGTGGTGATCTATGGTAGCTTTCCACGGTCAGTAGATCAAACTATGACCCGTAAGTCTTCGGATTAGTTCCATACTTAGTTTCCTAGGAAGCCTTCAACATTTTAAGCCCTAGCCACAAGCTACGAACCTGATTAACTGACAGTAACTCCACCTTGGGAGTAGATGCTGCAAGTTTTAAGAAGTTTTGTTTTAAGTTAGAGGTTAGGGGTTGAGTTAGTTATTAATTAGGGGTTATGGTAGGTGGGTTAATATGTTATTTAACTACCTATATAAGCCTAATAGACCCCTAAACTAATCATTCTAACTCACTCACCTAAGACCCCTAAATTCTCCAAAAAATCATCTCTCCAGAACTCCATTGAAGACCTTTGAAGGAACCAACCTAGAGCTTGAAGATGGAAGCTTTCTCTAAGGATTTTAAAGGGATTCTAACCTAAGGTATGGTTGCTTTTATCCTTGGGTAGCTATCACCCAAGGAGCCCTCTCAAATTTTACTCAACTCTAGAATCTCCAATTTAGCTAGGGTTCTAAGTCAAAACATGGATTCGTTTTTAAGTGGGTTTGAAAGGATGAATTATGATTGTTCTGGATTATACTACAGATTTTAGATGCTTTAACATGAAATCTAAAGAAATCCATGAGTTTTTCATAAACCCTAGTTATGGCTTTTCTCCAAAACGTGAATGAAGTATAGGTTGATTCAATTGAATGTTTAGAGGTTGTTTATGATGTAATTGAATGATCTAAGTATAATTATACGTGTAATATTGAATAACTTATGAATCTAAGATGAAATTTACATGATCTAGGGTTACATCATAAAAGAGGCAAATAGAGGGGTTAGATGCGATCTTCTATGGTTGACGAATTTCTTGGTGAATGGCCTTAGATTAGATCACCTAGACATGAATTGATCATGATGAATCTTGTAGACCTAGACTAACTTGAATATGATTATAATGGTTATATTGTTGGTTTATGATGTTCTTCTACCTAAAGTGCCAAACTAAGAGGATAGAGTTGATCTTAACTCTTGGCTTTGAAGGACAATCTATGAAGGTATGTTATGATGCAGTTATATTATATGAGTTGTTGACCCACTTGTAATGGAGGAGTTTACTTATCATGTATCTCTTGTATGAATGGATTGATCCACTTATGGTGGAGGTGCTTACTTGTCAATATGTATTGTAATGTTGAGAGAAGGTCCCTCTTCCCTACAACCCTAGATATGACTAGGTATGATACGTTATGAATACGAATGATATGTTATGATCATTGTGGTGTTATGCACGTTGAATTGTATGTGGTGCTATTGTGGAAGAACCCTACCAACATATCCCTTTAATATGAATGTATGATTCTCTACCTGCCATGAATGATCTACTTGAATGATGAATGGATCCATGTCTATTGTATTAATGTTAGATGTGTGATTTACATGGTCTAAGATCCTTAGATGCAATATATGTGCATTGTGCAAGAGTTGGGATATGACATACATGTTCTGATCTTTTTTAGAAGGGAAGTGTCTGTGATGATAATGTCGTTATTGTTCTGCCATTGTGAGAAAATTATGCACACACACTCCATGTATAAACATAAATATGATGTGTCTATGGTGTCAATTGAAAGGCTAATTCTCATATGCACATTTACTCATTATTATGCATGAAACGTACATGACAATGAAGATATGACTATGTACGATATGATATGATTATGTATGATATGTTATGACTACACATGATAGGTTAAGATTATGGTAGTAATGTTGTGTTGGATGAAAGGATATTCTCATGAACACACTATGCAAATGATGTGAAAGGACATACTCACACAATGATGATTCTAAGGGTTGAAAGGACATTCTCACCTGATGAATCCATGAGCTATTATGATATCATGATGACTTGAATGGGTAGTATATTCTCTCATAGCTATGAACTTCAATAATAACTTAAAGTCACTGTAAAGGGAGTTAGCCTTAGCACCGAGCAGATATGGTTATCAGATGTGGATCCTCATGTTAGTAGTCGGGATCCCATTATGGTTATCTTATGAGATGAAAACCCACACGTTAGTAGTATATGGTTTCTAGAAGCAATCTCCCTATCCCTTAACTATGTTCCCACATAGGTTTTTAGCTAGTGTATCCACCTTAAGGCTGAATATTTCTTTTTCACCCTAGGCAAGTGAAACACCTTCTTTTCGGTGTGGAGGTGAGACACCGTATTCCACATAGCTCACATGGTCTATGTCTGTTAATGCAAATCTCCCTATACGATAAGAATATGAATCAAGATAGGCATATGAATTATGGTTAAGAATATGAACTCTAACTAGATCTTCTTAAGGGGTACTACTTAGTGTAGGTGAGGGTATAGGACTTCACCTATACATTGCACAAGTGGGCTCTAAGAGGGGTTCTTGTGAGAGTCCCTTATGTAGGGCAACTTATGAAGTATGAAGGTAAGGTATGAATGAAGTTAAGGTTCACTTGACTTATGACAATTATGAATATGTATGTGACTACACTATGACTTCTTGTTGGGTCTACTTATTATATATGTGGGGGTATGGGACTTCATATGTTTATGCACAAGTAAACTTATGGGGGTTATGGGGGTGGTTTACTTATGATACAAAGTGTATGCAATGTGACTAAGATGTATGACCAATGAATATGATACATGGACTATTTCTAATGACATCTTACGAGGACCTACTTTGAGTGAGGGGTAATATGGGATGCCACTCACATATGATGAGTAGTCTTCAAGAGTAGTCATGGTTTGGTTCCCTTTTTTTATGATGAAGATTTATGAGTTGTTGTATGTCCTATTTGGGCGTATGTTATGGTCTACATTCCTTGATGTGAGTTAAGTGATTATGGATGTCTCTTTATTTTGTGTATTAGCTTACATGAGACTAATGTGTTTTAAGTATGAGCTTGATGGCCTAAAAGTGATACTTAGTGTAGAAAGGACTATGGACCCTATCTATGCATTGCACAAGTAGAGCTTAGGGTTACTTATGTTGTTTTTATACTATGATGTTATGATCTTGATATTTGACTATGCATGAGTACTATGTTTTGCAATAGATGATATGTGCGTTTTGACTATAATCGGAGACTATGCTTATGGTAATGTTGATATCCTTGTTCTTTGATGAACTATATATGAGTTGTGTATGACTTGTATTCTCCAACTCTTTCAAGAAGGATGTTCAAAAGTGCATAGCATAGGTTTAAACTAAAATGTCCCCTTTAAGCATGTTTTATATGGTTTTATGCATAGCTATAATACTTAGTACATTCTTGTGCTAGCCCGTATTTCTATGTTTTCTACAATGTAGGGGGTTGGCTTAGGGAGATGGTACCCTTGGTTCAAAGGGCTTGGAATAGGTGATCCTCCAAGCTAGTTGATGAGTCTTGAAGTTCGGGGACGAACATCTTACTTAGTAGATATCTTAGTAGTTTCTTTTATTAGTTTCATTTTAGAACTATGTAAGGGTTGTATCCCTATATGTCTAAGTATTCGATTGTGTAGATGGCTAATGAGACAATGTTTAGACTCCTTTCTAGTTTATAAAAGTGACTTCGATTGTTGAAGACATTTTTTTAAATTTTCCACTTTTATTCTATGACATATGCAATGATGTATACTAAGGGCTTGTGTGAGACCCCTTCGGGGTCAAGTACGCCATGTCACGTCTAGGGGGTAGTCTTGGGTCGTCACAAACCTAGTATCAGAGCATAAGTTTTTGGGATAATTTAGGTTCATGTCTCATATGCCACATCGAGTAAAGTCTTGTTCATAATTGTGAAGCACGCCACACTTATGATTTAAAGGCTATAAGATACGTATGATCCCACTTCTTCATTACTATTGACTCATGCCATAGAGCCTATATCTATAAGATCTCTCTCTTATCCCTCGTCTGGTAGATTTCTAGATGTGACTACTTGAGAGGGTAGATGTTTCTATGATTGAGGGAGAAAAGGTAAGAGGTGATGGCAATGATGGTAACATGACTTGGTAAGACTTGATATGATGAATATGGATGAAGTCCTTCGGCATGGATGGATTGTCTTAGGGTTTTGTGTGATGATTGATAGAAAAGTCATGATGAGTTTTGGGAGTATGTTGAAAGAATATGGTAATTAAGGTGTTTTGGAAATACCTAGGATGTGTGAGGTGAGTAGATTCCTCTTAAAAAGGGGTAGAAGTTTCATTCACCTTGGTTTAGAATCATTATGGATGATGAGTATGAAGGCTTGAGTCATGACTTGCTCCGACCTTAGAATTAAAGGAAGTGATGTTTAAGAGAGTTTATGTAAGTTTGTCTCCTATGTGAGGGATAATGTGCCTAGATAATAATGTTTACTTGGATTCTCACCTTATGAGATAGAGTGAGTTTGAGAAACTTAGATCCGGAGTGGTAGACTCATGTGATACCTTGAGTGATGTCCTAGTAAAGGCCTTAGAAAGGGATGCTACTAGGGTTGACTTGGAAGAGTTTTTGGATGGAGGTACCGGTTTGTTAGTAATTTCATATGAGAGTAAGTGTTATGTGTGTTCTGGTATTACCTTATCTAGGATGATGCCTTATGAGGTTATGAGGATTAGAGTCCTTCGGATGAGTTAATAGAACCTTTTTCGGCTTTTACCCCAGTTAATGGTTTGAAATTAGTAAAAAGGGCTTATGGAAGATGTCCCTTTACCTTGTTCCCTAGAAATACTCTTGTTGACTTTGTGGAACTTGGCATGTTAGACCTTGATGTGACTCTTAGTATGGATGGGTTGCATACATGGTGTGTTTTATGTTGATAGAGCCCGAATGGTTAGAAGAATATGGGACTCTTGAATGTGTATTAGTTATCACCTTTTGAGTAAGATCGCAATCTAGTACAAATGCTTCCTTTTTAAAGATCTAGTACTTGTTGCTAGATGTTGAGGACCATAGACTTTTGCAAAGATGGCAAAAATGTGAGTTTGGTTATGTCTTTAGGAGTGCTTGAAAGAATTTTTCTTGAGGGTTGTAGTGAGGGCTTCCTCCTCAGGAGGGGATGGTGTGCTTAGAAAGCATGACTAGTTGAAATCCCGACATCCTCATCTATTTCTTCCATTCCTATTCTAGCGTGAGACAAAGAGTTCCTAGTTGGGCTTATGTTATGTTTAGGAGTCATGTGTGATTTATATGATCTCATGATTTCCAAATTATGTGCATTTTCTTGAAGATTCATGTTTTGAGGTAAATAAGTTTTCATGCTTTATGATCCTCATGTTGATAGGCAATTAGAGTAAGTAGCCCGTGTGATTCATGAGTTGAATGGGTTAAATGACCTAAATGTGCTCTTAATAAGAAATAGCATAATTGGTTTAGGTTGTTAAATGGACTTGTTTGAATTGGAGAAGGAATTCCTCTAATAAAATGAAATATGCCTAAGTTGCTTGCCTAATGAGTTGGTAGAGGTAGATCCTATTTTCTCATGTTGTATAAAGTATGTTTGAAATGGAGGTTCTCTCCTTAGTTTAGCATTGTGTATAATATTGCATGCTTGACTTCATGATGTGAAATTATGAGCATGCTTGAATGTGTTCATATGAAATGGCATAGTAGCTCCTTATGTGGTGTTAAAAAATTGCTTAAAGAGTAAAGGGGTAATTCCTCCCATGTTTATGTGAATTAATAAGGTTTGTGCATTTTGATGAAAACTTATGATTTTGAATGAAGATGAATTTGTGTAATTGCTTCCCTCATGATGTAGTGCATTGATTATAAATGATCTATTTTACTTCATGAACATAAGATATGAGCATGTCTTAATAAGGAGTTGTGAAATTCCTCCTTGAAAGAGTGCTATTCAAAATGGAACTTGCACATGAGCTTTATGATGGCATATGAGCATGTTATGACTAGGAGAAGCTAGTTCCTCCTTGAACATAACTAAATATTATAATGTCATGCATTTTGGTTGATAGATGGAGTTCCTACTTCCTTAGGTTTGCATTGACTTTGTGGTATTGAAGTTAAGTTCCTCTTTTAGAAATGATGCTCATTGTGTGTGATGTATCTTTGAGTTGTGCATCACTTTGATCATTACATGCTTGGTTGGGCTGCTAGTTTGAGTCTTTGTTTCCTTATGAGGTTTTAAGTGTCATTCGGGGTCGAAAGTTCCCAAGGAGGGGATATTGTAACACCCCATAGAATCTAGTAAGACCTAGCTAAGGCTTGACTAAATCTAGTAGGTTGAACTAGAGCCTCACATGTTAGATTATAGTTTGAAACATGTTTAAATGGTGAATAATGGCTTTTGGAGTTAGTTTGAGAAGTTTGGAGGTCAAACGTCAAGAAACGACTAAAACGTCCGGAAACTAGTAATTTGAACTAGTGAGTTGTAAGGGTCTTGCGTAGAAATTGGAGTATTGTTTGAGGGTGAAAACATGTAGAAGTGACTCTAACACTTAGATGGACATTTTTAGGGGTTAAACGTCCGGACACGACTCCCCTAAGACCACTCGAGGGGTCCTAGAAGAGGACCCCAAAAACAGTTCCCTAAAGCTGCCTTGGCAGCACGGTTACAACATTTTGGTGGTGATCTACGGTGGCTTTCCACGGTCAGTAGATCAAACTATGCCCCGTAGGTCGTGGGTGTAGTTCCATACTTAGTTTCCTAGGAAGCCTGCAACATTTTAAGCCCCAGCCACCAGTTACGGAACTGATTGACAGACAGTAACTCCACCTACGGTCCGTAGGTGGAGGGGTGTAGATGCTGCCAGTTTTAAGTAGTTTTGTTTTAAGGTAGAGGTTAGGGGTTCGGTTAGTTATTAATTAGGGGTTAAGGTAGGTGGGTTAATATGTTATTTAACTACCAATGAAAGCCTAATAAACCCCTAAACTAATCATTCAAACTCCTCACCTAAGACCCCTAAATTCTCCCAAAATTCATCTCTCTAGAACACCATTGAAGACCTTTGAAGGAACCAACCTAGAGCTTGAAGATGGAAGATTTCTCTAAGGATTTTAAAGAGATTCTAACCTAAGGTATGGTTTCTTTCATCCCTGGGTAGCTATCACCCAAGGAACCCTCTCAAAAGTCTTTTACTCAACTCTAGAATCTCCAATTTAGCTAGGGTTCTAACTCAAATCATGGATTCATTTTTAAGTGGGTTTTAAAAGATGAATTATGATTGTTATGGATTATACTACTGATTTTAGATTCTTTTAACATGAAATCTAAAGGAATCCACCTAGTTATGGCTTTTCTCCAAAACGTGAATGAAGTATATGTTGATTCAATTGAATGTTTAGAGGTTGTTTATGATATAATTGCATGATCTAAGTATAATTATACCTGTAATCATGATTAACCTATGAATCTAAGATGAAATTGACATGATCTAGGTTACATCATAAAAGAGGCAAATTGAGGGGTTAGATGTGATCTTCTAGGGTTGATGAATTTCTTGGTGAATGTCCTTAGATTAGATCACCTAGACATGAAGTGATCATGATAAATCTTGTAGACCTAGACTAACTTGATTATGATCATATTGGTTATATTGTTAATTTATGATGTTCTTCTACCTAAAGTGCCAAATCTAAGAGGATAGACTTGATCTTGACTCTTGGCTTTGAAGGAAAATCTATGAAGGTATGTGATGATGAAGTTATATTATATGAGTTGTTGACCAACTTGTAGTGGAGGAATTTACTTATCATGTAGCTCTTGTATGAATGCATTGATCCACTTATGGTGGAGGTACTTACTTGTCAATATATATTGTAGTGTTGAGATAAGGTCCCTCTTCCCTACAACCCTAGATATGGCTAACTATGATACGTTATGAATATGAATGATATGTTATGATCATTGTGGTGTTATGCATGTTGAATTGTATGTGGTGCTATTGTGGAAGGACCCTACCCACATATCCCTTTAATATGAATATATGATTCTCTACCTGCCATAAATGATCTACTTGAATGATGAATGGATCCATGTCTATTGTATTAAAGTTAGATGTGTGATTTACATGGTCTAAGATCCTTAGATGCAATATATGTGAATTGTGCATGAGTTGGAATATAATGTACATGTTGTAACCCCTTTTAGAAGGGAAGTGTCTATAATGATAATGTCGTTGTTGTTGTGCCATTGTGAGACAATTATGCACACACATACCCCTAATTCTCATATGCACCTTTACTCACTATTATGCATGAAATGTACATGACCATGAAGATATGACTATGTACGATATGATATGATTATATACGATATGCTATGACTACACCTGATAGGTTAAGATTATAGTAGTAATGTTGTGTTGGATGAAAGGATATTCTCATGAAACACACTATGCATATGATGTGAAAGGACATACTCACACAATGATAATTCTAAGGTTGAAAGGACATTCTCACCTAATGAATCCATGAGCTATTATGATATCATGATGACTTGAATGGGTAGTACATTCTCTCATAGCTATGAACTTAAGTAATAACTTAAGGTCATTGTAAAGGGAGTTAGGCTTAGCACCGAGCAGATATGGTTATGAGATGCAGATCCTCATGTTAGTAGTCGGGATCCCAGTATGGTTATCTCATGAGATGGAAACCCTCACATTAGTAGTATACGGTTTCTAGAAGCAATATCCCTATCCCTTAACTATGTGCCGACATAGGTTTTTATCTATTGGATCCACCTTAAGGATAAATATGTTTTGTTTCACCCTAGGCAAGTGAAACACCTTCTTTTCGGTGTGGAGGTGAGACACTGGATTCCATGTAGCTCACATGGTCTGTGTCGGTTAATGCAAATCTCCCTATATGATAATAATATGGATCAAGATAGTAATATGAATTATGGTTAAGAATATGAACTCTAACTAGATCTTCTTAAGGGGTACTACTTAGTGTAGGAGAGGGTATGGGACTTCACCTATACATTGCACAAGTGGGCTCTAAGAGGGGTTCTTGTGAGAGTTCCTTATGCATGGAAACTTATGAAGTTAAGGCTGACTTCACTTATGACGATTATGAATATGTATGTGACTACACTATGTCTTCTTGATGGGTTTGCTTATTATATATGTGGGGGTATGGGACTTCATATGTATATGTACAAGTAAACTTGTGAAGGGGTTATATGAAGTGTATGAAATATGACTAAGATGTATTAACTATGATTATGATGCATTGACTATTACTAATGACTTCTTAAGAGGACCTACTTTGAGTGAGGGGTAGTATGGGATGCCACTCACGTATGATGAGTAGTCTTCAAGAGTAGTCATGGTTTGGTTCCCTTTTTTTATGATGATGATTTATGAGTTGTTGTATGTCCTATTTGGGCGTATGTTATGGTCTACATTCCTTGACGTGAGTTAAGTGATTATGGATGTCTCTTTATTATGTGTATTAGCTTACATGAGACTAATGTATTTTAAGTATGAGCTTGATGGCCTAAAAGTGATACTTAGTGTAGATAGGACTATGGACCCTATCTATGCATTGTACAAGTAGAGCTTAGGGTTACTTATGTTGTTTTTATACTATGATGTTATGATCTTGATATTTGACTATGCATGAGTACTATGTCTTGCAATAGATGATATATGTGTTATGACTATGATTGGAGACTATGCTTATGGTAATGTTAATATCCTTGTGCTTTGATGAACTATATGTGAGTTTTGTATGACTTGTATTCTCCAACTCATTCAAGAAGGATGTTCAAAAGTGCATATCATGGGTTTCAACTAAAATGACCCCTTTAAGCCTGTTTTAAATGTTTTTATGTATAGCTACCATACATAGTACATTCTTGTGCTAACCCATATTTCTATGTTTCCTACAATGTAAGGGGTTGGCTTGTGGAGATGGTACCCTTGGTTCAAAGGGCTTGGAATAGGTGATCCTCCAAGCTTGTTGAAGAGTCCTCAAGTTTGGGAACCAACATCTTACTTAGTAGATATCTTAGTAATTTATTTTATTAGTTTCATTTTAGAACTATGTAAGGGTTGTATACCTATATGTCTAAGTATTCGATTGTATAGATGGCCAATGAGACAACGTTTAGACTCCTTTCTAGTTTATAAAAGTGACTTCGATTGTAGAAGAAAAAGTTTTAAATTTTTCGCTTTTATTCTATGACATATGCAATGATGTATGCTAAGGGCTTGTATTAGACCCCTTCGGGGTCAAGTACGCCATGTCACGTCTAGGGGGTAGTCTCGGGTCATGACAATCCCGTTGAAGAACTGTCTAATATACTTGAAACAATAGAGGAGAGAAGGTGAGCTTGTGGCTGGTTTGGAAGAAACAAGATGAAGAACTTGTTAGAACCCTAGTGGGAATATTGGGTGGTTGTTTCAGCTTTGAGAGAGAGAGATATATGAACTTGAGAGCTTAAAATTTGGATAAGAGGAAAAATGAGATATTTGTATCATATTTTTGGCCTTAATAGGTTCTCTTTTGCCACCTTTCTTGTACTTCATTGGCAGCCAACATGTGTCTTTAATTTAGGCCACACATTTAAGTAGGTGATGCACCTACTTTTCCATTAAAATTATTTCTTGTGGGCTTGGAAAGATTGGGCCTTGGCTGCCCATTTTCCCTTTATTCTTCTAATCAACATGGGACAAATTAATGCAAGTAGGTCGTAGTGTACTTGGCCCAATAACATGGTCAAAAGAGTTTTAGTAGGTGATGCACCAACTTGGTCCTTTGAGCTGGTCAATAAGTCAAAATAGGTGATACACCTACTTGTCACCTACTAGCTTAGTTAAGTCAAGCAAGCACCTCAATATTTTATTCCATTTCTAGAGCTTAATACCTTTAACTTAACTTAAAACTTAAAACTTACATACACTATGTCAATTTAAACTTTAGACTCAAATACCACCTTATGATCTCAAGTTTAAATACTTCCATCATCGTCAACTTAATCGGGCCGCATCAAAATCTAAGGGCAGTTCACTTTAAACCTATTCTATTGTCACTAGTCGCATAGGAAACCGAGTCCATTACTATGCCAATAGGCAATTTATAAGCGTCATATAAATAGAACTAGTACACGTAGAATACGGGGTGTTACATAAACCCCTGCAAAACCCTAAGCTCTAAACCCTAAACCTATAAAACCCTAACAAACCTTAACCTAAAAAACCCAAAGCCATAAACCCTAAAACCCTAGATAAAACCCTTAACCTAAAATCCTAAACCTAAAAAAAGCCTAAGCCCTAAACCTTAAATCCTAACCTAAAACCCTAAATCCTAAACCTAAAACTTGAAGAAACCCTAAACCTTAAAAAACCTAAATCTTATAAATCCTAAAATAAACCCTAAAAACAATTTAAAGCCCCTACAAAACCCTTCGCTCTAAACCCTAAATCCTAAATATCCATAAACCCTAAACCTAAAAAATACAAAAAATAAAAATAAATCCTAAGACCTAAACTCTAAACCCTAAAAAACCCTAAGAAACCATTAACCCATAAAAACCTCTAAACCTAAAAAACTCTAAATTGTAAAACCTATTAAGCCCTAAATCATATATGCTAAACCCTAAAAAATACAAAAAAAACCCTAAGCCCTAAACCTATAAAAGCCCAAAAAATCTAAAGCCTTATACCATTAAAACCGAGGTAAAAGAATTAATCTTAATCCCTAAACATAAAAAAAACCATATTCTCTAAACCCTAAACCCTAACCTAAAACCCTAAATCCTAAATGTAAAATCCTAAGAAACCCCTAACCCTAAACCTTAAGAAACCCTAAATCCAATAAACCCTAATATAAAGCCAAAAAACCATATAAAACCCCAAATAACCCTAAGCTCAATAACCTGAATCGTAAAAATCTGTAAATCCTAAACCTAAAAACACAAAACAAACCCTAAGCCCTAAACACTAAACCATAAAAAACCTAAGAAACTCTTAACCCTTAAAAGTCCAAAAAAAAATCCTAAAACCCCTAAACCTAAAAAATTCTAAGCTCTAAACCCTATTAAGACATATATCGTATATGCTTAACCCAAAAAAAACACAAAAAGCCCTTAGCCCTAAACCTAAACCTATAAAACCCTAAAAAATGTTAACCACAAAAACCCAAAGCCCTAAACCCTAAAAACCTAGGTAAAACCCTAAACCTAAAAAAACTCCAAGCCCTAAACTCGAAACCCTAACCTAAAACCCTAAGAAACCCTAAACCCTAAACCTTAAGAAACTCCAAATCCTATAAACCCTAAAATAAACCCTAAAAACAATTTAAAACCCCTACAAAACCCTAACCTCTAAATGCTAAATAATAAAAATCCGTAAACTTTAAACCTAAAAAATACAAAAAAATAAAATTAAGTCCTAAACCTTAAAAAAATCCTAAGAAACACTTAACCCTTAAAACATCTAAAAAGGCCAAAAACCCCTAAACGTAAAAAACTCTAAGCTCTAAACCATAAAAATCCCTAAATAGTATATGCTTAACCCTTAAAAACACAAAAAAAACCCTAAGCCTTAAACCCTAAACATCTAAAACCCTAAAAAACCTAAACCTAAAAAATTCAAAGCCCTAAAGCCTAAAAACCTAGATAAAACCCTTAACCTAAAATCCTAAATCTACAAAAAAGTAAACCCTAAACCCTAAATCCTAACCTAAAACCCTAAATCCTAAACCTAAAACCCTAAGAATCTCAAAACCTTAAGAAAACCTAGATCCTACGATCCCTAAAAAATAAACCCTAAAAATCATTTTAAACCCCTACAAGACCCTAATATCTAAACCAAAAATCCGTAAACGCTAAACCTAAAAGATACAAAAAAAAAACCTAAGCCCTAAGCCCTAAACCCTAAAAAACCCTCAGAAACACTTAACTATTAAAAACCCTAAAAACCCCTAAACCCAGAAAAAAACACTAAGCTCTAAACCCTATAAGCCCTAAATCATATATGCTAAACCATAAAAAACACAAAAAAAAACCTAAGCCCTAAACCCTAAACCTATAAAATCTTTAAAAACCTTAAACCAAAAATTCAAAAGCCCTAAACCCTAAAAACCTAGATAAAACCCTTAACCCAAAATCCTAAACCTAAAAAAACCCTAACCTAAAACCCTAAATCATAAACCTAAATCCCTAAGAAACTCTAAACCCAAAACCTTAAATCCTATAAACCCTAAAATAAACTCTGAAAATCATCTAAAACCCCTACAAAACCCTAAACTATAAACCCTAAATCATAAAAATCCATAAACCCTAAATATAAAAATACAAAAAAACCCTAAATCCTAAGAAACACTTAACCATTTAAAACCCTAAAAAAACCTGTAAAAACCTGTTCCTGTCGTTATAGAAAAGCCATCAGGGAAAATTTTAGGCCGGAAAACATTTTTGTAGTAACTTGAATTTTCCCACTCTAGTCCTGATTTGGACGAAATAAGAGTCATTTATGTCTAGGGAAATCTGGTAGAAATTGGGTGATCTAATTATGATTTTGAATACATGACTAGATAGCTAAGGCATTAAGGAGTCAGTACGACTTTACAAAATGGAATTCGGGTGAGTAAAACTCCCGAAACTGGTCTTAGTGCTAACGGGTAGTTCTGAGTATCGTTGGTTGAAGGTGTGCTGTACAATAGGGGTATTGAAATTATTAAATTAGCTCATTGTTCCATGCAAGCCGCTAAGGCGGGGATTTCTATCTCAAGGGCGGGGCCACTGTGCCGGGGTGGTGCCACCATGGCGGGGCTGACGCGACTTAAAGTCGAAAATAAACCCCAAAATCATCTTATTCTGCAATTTCGAACTTGAGAGCTATGGAACGAACCTAGGGCTTTTCTTGACAGTTTTCCACCATTCTTGAGTCTAAAGGTAAAATTTTAACTTCCCAAATCCATGTTTCGATTCGTAAAATGTAATCTAATGGGTAATTATCGATTGGAAGGGTTTTGATCTAGAAATTATGGTGGAGAAGCCCTAATTGGGATATGAGGATCATAAGTATGATCTAGGGTCAATGGAACTGTTGGTAATTTGGGTAATTAGTGATTATTTATTGATTCCCGTATTATATTGATTGTTTGTAGACCAAGAACAAGTGGAACAAATCTGGAAAGGGAAGAATCAAGTATCTTAGGGGATTCAAGCTTGTTTCGAGGTAGGTGATGGTAGTGATTCTATGATTGTGTGATGTATGTTTGTTCTTGCTTCATTATGATACATGTATGTATGCGAATGTTGCATTGTTGATCACACTTGTTGTAAATGAAGATAGATGAATGATGAATGTCACGAATAATAACTTGATTATATGATTATGAGAATGTACTTTGTGATTGTGGCTTGTTGGATGAATTGGGTGATACGTTCTGACACACTAACTTGGATAGGTTACCATGTTTCGGCATAAATATGGGATCGGTTGCCACGTTACGACATAAACATTGGATCGTGTACCACGTTCCGGTATGCTAATTGTTTGAGTTTGGGTTTCGTGAGAGGACCAATGACTTGTTGTAACTGTGTATCTTGGGAAATGTGAAACAATACTTTGTATTCGTAATTGGTGATGATATTGTATATGTCCAGTGTATGTATGTTATTATATTATTGTATTGACTTATGTACGTTGCACTTAGTGGGATAGCCGCGTGATCCTACCAGTACACTATGGTTGTGTACCGTTACTTCACTTGCTCTTTCTTTGCTGAGTACAGGGCATCTTTAGGCAGCTATTGACAACCCACGCTTACAAGATCAGTAATCGTTCGAATTAAAGGTGAGCCAGTTCTTCTGGGCTGCCCTGAGTTCTCTTTCTGTTAATGTCCACATTTCAGAATTAAACTTTCTAGTTAGTTATTAGTACAATAGTTTGGGGTTGTAACCCTCTTGTTTAGACTTGTTGAACTTAAGATGTTTTGGTACATTAACTTTCAGGTTCTATGTGTTTGGTCCGCATTGTTTAGTTTCGTTGTTAGATCTTTTGAAAGTTTATGGATACTTCATTATTTAGTTATTTAACTTGCTTCCATAACCTTAAATGTTTTAGTTTTTGGCTTAGTTGTTTGGTTTGGGTTGTAGTAATGGTTATCGCACCGGAGGGTTAGTGTGGGTGTCAATCACGATGGTCTGGATCATGACAAAGTTGGTATCAGAGGATAGGTTCGGTGATCTCATGTACCAAAATGAGTTTAGTAGAGTCTTGTGGAATGGTACATAGACGTTTGTACTTTTCTTCAACAGGCTATAGGACTTTAGGAAATCTCTCTGTTTTCTCTTGTCTCCTTTCATGCTATAACTTGATTCGAATTGGTATATGTCGATTCGAATCGGTATGTAACCTTTTTCACTCTTCTGTCCATAGATGGTTAATACTAGATTCAACGGCGTCAGGCCCGTAGATCTTATCAATGCTCCAGCATAGAAATCTGTAGCTAGAGGTTGCAGTCGAGGAAAGGGTAGAGGAATAGCTAGGGGTAGAGGCTGAGGAACACTGGCGCCTAAAACAAGACCCGAGGGTTTCTTTTACTAATTTAGAGCATACCAATCTCAGAAACTAAACTGGTCAATGCGCGCTTGATACGCGAACACTAAAGAGAGAACCGGGGCAAATTTGCTTCGGTTAGGATTCGCCTTTGGGAATAGAATGAATCGAATTGGCTGAAGCCGTCAACATACGCTTTCGGGAAGTTTAACCACGCGATATCTCAGTGAACGTATTGGAACCCGGTAGGAGCTCCAGACAGATTTCGTTTCTATTAGAATAATAGCTTTATCCAGTTTGGCGAGATATACCCCATCTAGAACATAGATGGGTAGAGTTTCTTAGATAAAGTATCTAAAAGAATTGGATTCTATCTCCTCTTTTTTTCTCCTCATTCATTTTAAATCCACTAAAAATAGGATTTTTCAAAAATAGGATTTGTTTATTTTCTATTTAAATATGTATGGGGTACCGATCGAAAATGCTCCCCAAAATGAGGCCCCTCCCATACATCATAAAGAGATAGAAGAGAATATTGATGTTGAAAATGTCGAGGAGGTTGGACAAGAGGAAGAGGTGTTGACTGAGTCTACATGCATTCCTCCCATAGACCCAGTGTTAGCTCAACAAATCATGTCATTCCTGAAAGGGTCGGTTGGTCCTGGAGGGCTTCCTACCGTTCAAGCAACTCAAGCTCCCGCTAATCCCACTATTCCTATCACTACTCCCAATATGGGTGGGACTGTAGGTACTAATGTTTTTTCTGTCCTTTTTTGGGTTATGTTATGACTGGTAATGAGCATGAAATGTTGACTAAGCTTAAGCCGTCTGTGTTCCTTAGTTCTGAGAGTGAAGATACATATTATTTAATCCTAGATTGCTATGATAGGCTTCATAAATTGGGAATTGTCCATCAGCATGGGGTTGAGTTCATGACTTTTCAACTTCAAGGTGAGGCTAAGCAGTTGTGGAGAGCTTATATGGAATGTAGATCTTTAGTTTTACCTTCACTTACTTTGACCAAATTTCGTGATCTGTTATTAGAGAAGTATGTGCCTAGGACATTGAGAGATTGCAAGAAGGATCAGTTCATGACTTTGGAGCAAGGTGGTAAGTCTGTGGCTGCTTATGAGGCCAAGTTTCATGCCTTGTCTAGATATGCTACTCAATTGGTGACTACTGAGGAGGAGAGGATCCGCTTATTTGTTAAGGGACTAATTCTGAGTTGCATGTATTATCTGTTCATATGACCTCTACAGGGAGGAGCTTTAATGAGGTAACTTACTTTGTTAAGAAAGTGGAGAGGGTGATGTGAGACGGTAAGGCTAAGGCATTGGCTAAAAGGGAAAAGACCTCGGGTAACTTTCAAGGTTCTTACTCTAGGAGGTCCGGAAGGCCAACGCTTGCAGCCCAGCCAATTCAGTCCGCTATGCCTGCCTGTACAGGTAATTACTCGAGAACTCCACCTCATAAATTGTTCATGATAGCGAGGGAGTCTCACCTTCAGCGGGCAGCAGGACATCCTTTGATCATACTTATTACAACTTTGGTGAACCTGGGCATATGAGGAAAGATTGTCCCAACCCGTGCATGATGGATTCCGCGCAACAGCAGACTAGAGCAGTGGTACCCTTGGGAAATGGTAATAATGGTCGAGGGCTTCCAGAAAGTGGGAAATGAGGTAATCAACGAGGCCGTGGGGGTAGAGGAAATGGTAACGCATGCAGTGGGGCAGTGCAGTCAGGCATGTACTTTTTTTGTCTGTGACCTAATAGCTAATGTGTTATTTGATTCGGATTCTACAATTCTTATGTATCCGTGAGATTTGCATCAGAATTTGCTATGATTTGTAGTATACTTGATGCCCCCATAGATGTTTCTACCCCTGTCGGAGAGTCAATCATAGTCACTCATGTCTATCATGCTTGTCTTATTTTGTTTATGGGTTTTCATACTTGGGTTGATTTGGTGATTTTGGATATGACTGACTTTGACATAATCTTTGACATGACTTGGTTGTCCCCCTATTATGTTGTGCTTAATTGTAACACTAAGTATGTGACTCTAGAAACTTCAGGAAGGAAAAAATTAGAGTGGGAAGAGGTGTACATGCCTAAGCAAGCGAAGATCATATCCTCCATTCGGGCTAGGAAATTGGTAGTGCAGAGTTGTTTGGCTTATTTGGCTCATATTAGGGATGTTGAGGTTGAGACTCCATCCATTGAGTCTATTCCTGTGGTGTCAGAATTTAGAGAAGTGTTTTCTACTGATTTTCCTAGTATGCCTCCAAATAGAGATGTAGATTTCTGCATTGATTTGGAACCTGGTACTCCCCCCATTTCTTTTCCTCCGTATTGCATGGGTCCAGCAGAATTAAGAGAACTTAAGGCTCAAATCCAAGAACTTCTTGATAAAGGATTTATTCGTCCTAGTGCTTCCCTGTGGGTGCCCCAGTTTTGTTTGTTAAGAAAATGGATGGTAGAATGAGGATGTCTATAGATTACCGGCAATTGAATAGGATCACCATTCAAAACAAGTACCTATTACCTAGAGTAGATGATCTTTTTGACCAATTTCAAGATGCATCAGTTTTCTCTAAGATGGATCTAAGGTCTGGCTACCATCAGTTAAAAATTAGTCCGGACAATGTGCCTAAGACAACGTTTAGAATGTGTTATGGGTACTATGAGTTTCTAGTTATGTCTTTTGGTTTGACTAATGCGCCTACAACTTTTATGAGTTTGATGAATGGGGTGTTCAAACCATTTCTTGATTCATTTGTTATAGTATTCATTGATGATATCTTGTTCTATTCGAAAAGTGAGGAGGAGAATGCCGACAATCTTAGTATTGTTCTAGGGGTTCTTGGGAAACAAAAGTTGTATGCTAAATTTTCTAAGTGTGAATTTTGGTTGACTTCGGTTACAATTTTGTGACATGTAGTTTCGAAAGAAGTGGTAATGGTAGATCCCCAAAAGATTGAGGTTGTTAAGAATCGGGTTCGGCCTAGGTTTGTGATGGAAGTTAGGAGTTTTGTGGAGCTCACTAGCTACTATCGTCGATTTGTGAAAACCTTTGCTTCTATTGCCACTGACTTGGCAAATTTGACCAAGAAGGAAATACCATTTTGAATGGACTTAAAAATGTGAGTAGAGCTTCCAAAAGCTCAAGACTCTCTTGACCACCGCACCTATTCTAGCATTATCGGTTGAAGGTAAAGATTTTATTATTTATTGTGATGCTTCACATTCTCGTTTTGGTGTTGTGTTGATGCAGGTTAAGAATGTTATAGCTTATGCAATGCGTCAATTGAAGGTGCATGAGATGAATTACCCAACACTTGATTTGGAGTTGGCAGGCGGTAGTATTTGCTCTTAAGATCTGCCGGCATTACCTCTATGGTGTTAAGTGTGAGGTGTTTACTGATCATCGCAGCTTGAAGCATGTGTTCACTCAAAAGGATCTGAATTTGAGACAATGAAGGTGGATGGAGTTACTTAAAGATTATGATGTCACCATTCAATACCATCCGGGTAAGGCTATTTTAGTGGCAGACACTTTGAGTCGAAAGGCGGTAAGTATGGGTAGTTTAGCTTGCTTGAGTGTATCTAAGCGACCCTTGGCTGAGGAAATTCAGACCTTGGAGTCTAAGTTGATGCAATTGGGCATCTCTGAAAGAGGTGGGGTGTTAGCTAGCATCGAAGTGAGGGCCACATTCAGGTTGAGGATGAGAATTTGAAGGAGCTTAGAAAGAAGACTGTGTGCTCAATTTTAAAGGAAGAGACCTTTCTTGATGCGGAAGGTGTGCTCAATTTTAAAGGAAGAATCTGTGTTCCTAGAGTAGATGACTTGATTAAGAAATTGTTGGAAGAGTGTCATGGTTTACGATATTCTATTCATCCGGGGGTGACCAAGATGTACAGAGTTTTCAAACAAATTTATTCGTGGCCGGGCATGAAGAAGGATATTGCAGAGTTTGTGGCTAAGTGTCAAAATTGGGAACAAGTGAAGTATGAATATCAAAGGCCTGCGGGTTTGCTTTAGAGAATGCCAATTCCATAGTGGAAGTGGGAAAGGGTAGCCAAGGATTTCGTGGTTGGTCTTCCCAAGACCTTGGGGAAGTTTGATTCTATTTGGGGAGTGGTTGATAGATTCACTAAGTCAACCCATTTTATTCCGGTACGAATAGATTATAATACTAAACAATTGGCTAAAGTTTATGTGAAAGAGATATTGACGTTGCATGGGGTGCCACTCTCTATCATCTCAGACCGTGGTACCCAATTCACATCCAAGTTTTGGAGGAAATTGCATGATGAATTGGGCACACAACTTACTTTTAGTACAGAGGGACGTACAATCGGAGAGGATTATTAGAGTTATTGGAGGATATGTTGAGGGCATGTGTGATTAATTTTGTAGGGCATTCAGATAAGTCCTTACCTATGTGTGAGTTCTCTTACAATAATAGTTATCACTCCAGCATTGATATGGCACCATTTGAAGCACTTTAAGGGAGGGGATGTAGATCACCCATAGGATGGTTTGAGGCTAGAGATGTGAACCCTTTGGGGTTTGATTTAGTAAGGGATGCTCAAGATAAGGTGAGAAGTATTCAAGCTAAGATTTTAGCAGCCCAGAGTAGATAGAAAAAGTATGCAGACCATAAGGTAAGAAATATGACATTTCAAACTGGTGAGAATGTTCTTCTTAAGGTATCACCCATGAAAGGGGTGATGAGAGTTGGAAAGAAGGGCAAACTAATTCCGTGATACATTAGTCCCTTTGAGGTTCTTTAATGTGTAGGGCCCGTGGCCTAGAGATTGGCTTTACCTCCTAATCTATCGGGTGATAATCCAGTATTTCATGTGTCCATATTGAAGAGATATCATGGCGAAGGAGATTACATCATTAAACGGGACACAATTGTGTTAGACAAAGACCTCCAATATGAGGAGGAACTAGTTACTATTCTTGATCGTGATGTGCGTAAGTTGAGGACCAAGCAGATTTAGTGTGTGAGAGTTCAATGGAAGGGTAGACCAGTTGAGGAAGCTACTTGGGAAACCGAGAGGGACATGCGAGACAAATATCCCCAATTGTTCATAGATTTAGGTACTACTCCATTCTTACCTTAGCTTGTTTTTCCTATGTTTCTCACTCGGGGATGACTGATGGGTAAATTGGTATCTATTATAACGACCTATTCCTGTCGTCATAGAAAAGCCATCAGGGAAATTTTTTTAGCCAGAATTGTTTTTCATAGTAACTTGAATTCTCCCAACCTAGTCCAGATTTGGACGAAATTAGAGTCATTGGAGTCTAGGAAATCTAGTAGTAATTGGGTGATATATTTATAATTTTGATTACATGTGTAGATAGCTAAGGCGTTAAGGAGTCCGTACGCCTTTGTAGAATTTGATTCGGGTGAGTAGAACTCCTGAAATTGGTCTTAGATTGAACGGGTAGTTTCTGAGTTTCGTTGGTTGAAGGATTTTTGTCAAATGGGGGTATTAGAATTATTAAATTAGCTCACTGTTCCATGCAAGCCGCTAAGGCGGGGATTTCTGTCACCAGGGTGGGGCCGTTGAGGCAGGTTGGTGCCTCCATGGCGGGGCAGACGTGACTTAAAGTTGGCAATAAACCCCAAAATCATTTTATTCTGCAATTTTCGAAATTGAGAGTTAAGGAACGAACCCATGGATTTTCTTGGAAGATTTCCACCATTCTTGAGGCTAAGGTAAGATTCTAACTTCCCGAATCCATTTTTCAATCCGTAGAACGTAATCTAATGGGGAAGGGTTTTGATCTGGGAATTATGGTGGAAAATGCCCTAATTGGGATATGAGGATCATGGGTATGATCTAGGGTTGATAGAATTGTTAGTAATTAGAGTAATTAGTGATTGTTTATTCATTCCCGTATTATATTGATTGTTTGTAGACCAAGAACAAGTGAACGAATCCGAAAGGGAAGAATCAAGTTTCTTGGGGGATTCAAGCTTGTTTCGAGGTAGGTGATGGTTGTGATTCTACAATTGTGTGATCTATGTTTGTTCTTTCTTCATTATAATACATGTTTGTATGCGAATGTTGCATTATTGATCACACTTGTTGTAAATAAAGATAGATGAATGATGAATGACATGAATCATGACTTGATTATATGATTATGAGAATGTACTTTGTGATTGTGATTGTGGCTTGTTGAATGGATCGGGTATTGCATTTCGACACACTAACTTGGATCAGTTTTCACATTCCGGCATAAATATGGTATCAATTGCCACGTTTTGGCATAAACATTGGATCGAGTACCACGTTCCTGTGTGCTAACTATTTGAGTATGGGTTCCACGAGAGGACCAATGACTTGTCGTAACTGTGTATCTTGAGAAATGTGAAACCATACTTTGTATTTGTAAATGATGATGATATTGTATATGTTCGCTGTATGCATGTTTTTGTATTGTTGTATTGACTTATTTTTGTTGCATTTACTGGGATAGCCGTGTGATCCTACTAGTACACTGTGGTTTTTTACAGATACTACACTTGCTCTTTCTTTTTTTAGTACAGGGCATCTTTAGGCGGCTATTGATAGACCATGCTTAGAACATTAGAAATCATTCGAATTCAAGGTGAGCCAGTTCTTCCGGGCTGTCATGAGTTCTCTTTCTGTCTATGTCCACATTTTAGACTTAGACTTTCTAGTTAGTAATTAGTACAATAGTTTGGGGTTGTAACCCTCTTGTTTAGACTTTTTGAACTTTAGATGTTTTGGTACATTGACTATTAGGTTCTAGGTGTTTCTTCCGTATTGTTATTAGATCTTTTTGAAGTTTATGGGAACTTCATTATTTAGTTATTTAACTTGCTTCCGTAACCTTAAATGCTTTAGTTTTTGGCTTAGTTGTTTGGTTTGGGTTGTAGTAATGGTTCTCCCACCGAATGGTTAGTGTGGGTGTCAATTCCGATGGTCTGGATCATGACAAAGTTGGTATCAGAGACTTGGTTCATTGATCTCGATCTACCAAAACGAGTCTAGTAGAGTCTTACGGAAAGGTACGAATATGTCTGTACTTTTCTTCGAGATGCTATAGGACTTTAGGAAATATCTCTGTTTTCTCTTGTCTCCTTTCGTGCTATAACTTGATTCCAATTGGTATCTCTCGATTAGAATTGTAACTAACCTCCTTCACTCTTCTGTCCACAGATGGTTAATACTAGATTCAACGGCGTCAGGTCCGTAGCTCCTATCAATGCTCCAATTAAGGAATCTGCAACGAGAGGTCGCGGTCGAGGCAGGGGTAAAAGAAGAACTAGGGTTAGTGGCCGAGGAAGAGTGGCGCTTACTAGATATGTGGTACCTGTCGAAAATGCTCCCCAAAATGAGGCCCCTCCCGTACATAATGAAGAGCTAGAAGAAAATATTGAGGTTGAAAATATTGTGGTCGAAAATATTGAAGAGGTTGGCAAGAGGAAGTGGTGCAGGCAGAGAATACAGGCGTTCCTCCCATAATCCTAGTATTAGCTCAACAAATCATGTCATTCCTGAAAGGGTTGGTTGGTCCTGGAGTACTTCCTTCAGTTCAAGCAACTCAAGCTCCCGCTAATCCCTCTATTGCTATCACTACTCCCAAGGTGGGTGGGATTTTAGGTACTGATGCGTTCTTCCATCCTTTGTTGGGTTTTGTTATGACCGGTAATGAGCATGAAATATTGACTAAGTTTTTGAAACTTATGTCGTCTGTGTTCCTTGGTTCTCAGAGTGAGGATGCATATGAGTTCATCCTAGATTTCTATGAGAGGCTTTATAAATTGGGAATTGTCCATCAGCATGGGGTTGAGTTCGTGACTTTTCCACTTCAAGGTGAGGCTAAGCAGTGGTGGAGAACTTATATGGAATGTAGATCTTTAGTTTTACCTCTAAGAAACACTTAATCCTTAAAAATCCTAAAAAACCAGTAATACCCAGCAATTCAAATGGCTTAAACTAGAGCCTAACAAGTTGTCCAGTGTCCTAAAACGGGTTAACGTCAAGATAATAGTCGTAAAATGACCTCCTTAACTTAGTACTAAGTTTATAGTCCCTAGACGTCAAGGCATGGACCACCAAGGATCCCCACCTCTAAAGGTCCTTGAGGAGGACCAAGGGGCTGCCTGAAAACTGTAAAAAAAGACAGCATCATCTATGAGTCGCAACCTACGAGTCGTAGGTTGACTCACACCCTGTAGATGGGAGTCGCGAGTCAACACTTAGCTTCCCCAAACTCCCTCAAAACTTCCTAGTCTATGTCCCTAACTACGCCTGGACAACACGGTCTGTGGACCATTCCACGCCCAGTAGATGGAGGCTCGTGGATGAGTCCTTAACCAAGGCCAAAAGACCAGCCTCACACCCAATCCACGAGTGACCTACCCGGTCCAAGGATCAGTCCACGCCCCGTAGATGGGGGGCTATTGGATGAGGTATGCAGTGCTGTCAAGAATTTCGGCCAAGGGTCAAACATTACAATTAATTCCTAATTAATCAAGTAAGCGTGGGGAGGTTATTATTAATTATTTAAGACCCATATAAACAACTTTAAGTCATAAAACTTCACCCAACTCCTCATAACTCTCAAGAGCGAAACTCAACCCACTTCCCTGTCAAATATTCTGTCTCTAAACTCCAATGAAGTACTAGGTCAAGGTTCAAGCTAGGGGTTCAAGAACAAGTCTTTCTTCTCCAAATTCATGAGGAACTCAACCTAAGGTATGGATGATCTTCATTCTTGGGTAGCTATTCCCCAAGAAGTCCCTTCAAAGTGTGTTTTTAAGACTTCCAAAATCTAGGGTTTTATTCTAGCCATGGGTCTTCTTCCAAAACGCATTCTATTGTTCAATTATGATCTATAATCATTAATTATGATGGTTTATGGTTAGATTATTGTAGTCTTGATGGTTTTTGAAAAAAATCTCTCTTGGACCCACTACTTCCCTTTTCTTCCTAAATTGTGAACTAAGGTGTGACTTCATTGGTCATTGAAGTTGATAATTGATTATGTTTATGTTTATTAAGTTGTTGAATCATGAAATCTACCTACTTAATGCTGTAATTCTAAAAGTTAGGGTTAATGTTGGTTCATGGCCTTGAAGGGTAATTGGCTAGGGTTTGTATATGTTGATGTTGATTGTATATGAATGTGTGATGTACTTAGATAGTAATGATCCTATATCTAATGTGTAACTGTGGTATTGATGCAAGATCCTTCTTCTCTATACCCTTACACTTGATTTCATATGAAGTATGTATGTATGCTTATGATAATCTTGTTGTATTTATTGAAAGGACGTTCTCATGATCACAATACGATTAGAATGTGAAAGGTTTACTCACATGATAATGTTTTGTAAGTGAAAGGAGCGCCTCACATAAGGAACCTATGAGCTATTATGAGGATATGTTGGCATGAGTGCCTAGTGTATTCTTTTATGAATGTGAACTTAAAGTAAAGACTAAATGTGACTTTTAAAGGGAGTTATGTGTAGCACCGAGTGGATAGGAGTATGAGATGGATTCCTTCACGTTAGTAGTTGGGTTCCCAATACGATGTTTCATGAGATGGAAACCTCCAAGATAGTTGTCAATGTTTCTAGTAGCAATCTCCCTATCCCATAACTATGTGCCCACATAGGTCTTAGCTAGTGGATCAACCTAACAGCTAAAATATACTTTCTACCTTAAGCAAGTAGGGCACCTCTTTTTGGTGTGGGGGTAGAACACCGGATTCCATGTAGCTCACATGGTCTATGTCAGTTAATGTTATTCTTCCCTATATGATATGAATACAAACTATGGTAAGAACATGGACTTTAATTATGACTTCTTAAGGGGTACTACTTAGTGTGAGTGGGGGTATGGGACTTCACTTATGCATTGCACAAGTAGACTCTAAGAGGGGTTATGGTAAGGTTCTATTATTATTATGATGAGTTATGAATTATGTATGAAAGGTATGTATTAACATAATGTTGACTTCATTTGTTATGAGTTATGAGCCTGAATGTCTTCTCTCTTATGTATGTTGGTTATGACTATGGTAAAGTATGCTATGTATGTTGTTGGTGGCCTAAATGTAATACTTAGCATTTGGTAGGATTATGGGATCTTACCTTTGCATTGCACTAGTATGACCTTGGGTTGCTTATATGCTGGTTTGACTTGTGTTTCTTCATAAATGTGCATAATGGCTTTTAAACTTGATAAATACATGATTTCAACTAAATATCCCTTTTATGCATGTTTTAAGGTTTTATGCATGCCTTCCATACTTAGTACAATTCATTGTGCTAACCCATATTTTCTACTTTACTATGAGTGTAGGTTCTGGTCATTGAGACTACTACTTCTTCAAGTAAAGCTTGGGTTGACTATTCCCTTGGCTTGGTGAGTCCTCAAGTTCGAGGACAAGATGTTATTGATTATAGTTTCTAGTTTACCGTCTATGTTCTAGACTATATTGTATTTCCTATTTTTGGAGACTGATGCAAAGGGCTTTGTCCCTATTTGTACTCTTATGTTAGATGGTGGATGTGACAAGTCTAGTTTCTTATTTTCATTATGAAAAGAAGTTCACTTCTATTGTAAAAGTTTTTAATTTTTCTGCATTATTCTATGATTTTATGTTATGATGATGCTAAGGGTTTGTACGAGACCCCTTTGGGGTCAAGTACGCTATATTACTCCTACAGGATAGTCCGGGTCATGACAAATTTGGTATCAGAGCATAAGGTTTTGGGATAATTTTATGTTGATGTCTGATGAACCACGTCTAGTAGAGTCTTGTTCATGAGTGTGAAGCATGCCGCACTTATGAATGTGAGGCTATTAGATGCTTAGGAACTTTTCATTTCTCGCATTACTCTTTAGTCGTGCTAAAGAGTCCTTACTCTATAAATTCCTTTTCCTAACCCTTTTCTTGTGCATATAGGATATGACTAGAAGAAGAGCGGCCGCAACAAGAGTGGAAGAGGAGATTACTAATGATGATGGAGTTCCTCCCCAGGGTCCTCAAGAGCCTCAAGTTCCTCAAGCTCCTAATGACAAGGGGGCTATGACTAATGTGGAGATAAGGACGGGTCTCAAAACATTGACTCACGCTCTAACGACTCAAGTTAGTAGAGATGTTAGAGTCCAAGTGAAACCCAGTGCAAGCACAACCGCTCCTAGGATAAGGGATTTCACAAGGATGAATCCCCCTACATTCTATGGCTCCAAAGTGGATGAAGACCCACAATGGTTTATTGATGAACTGTTCAAGGTGCTAGATGCTATGGTTGTGTCTACACAAGAGAAGGCGAAACTAGCCGTTTATCAATTGAAAGATTTGGCTCAAGTATGGTATGAGCAATGGATGGAGGATAGACCGACAAGAACGGGCCCGCTTGATTGTGGATTGTTCAAGTTGGCCTTCCTTGATAGGTTTTTCCCCCTTGAGTTGAGGGAGAGAAAGATGCAAGAATTCATCAACCTCCACTAAGGAGGTAGGAGTATGAAGGAATATAGCCTAAAGTTCACCCAATTTTCTATGTATTCCCCAACCTTGGTGGCAGACTCTAGGGCTAAAATGAACAAATTTGTTATGGGTATACCGACCTAGTGGTGAATGAATGTCGGTCAGCGATGCTTATTTCAAGCATGAACATCTCACGTCTTATGGTTCATTCCTAGCAAATTGAGGAACAAAAGCTCAAGCAAGTGAATAGAAAGGTTAAGAGGGCAAGAGTTGATGAATTCGTCTAAGACTAGATTTGAGGTTCAAGGCAAACCAAGGTTTAAGAAGAGGTTTTCTAATCAAGGCACCACTAGCACTCCTAAGGTCAACAAAGAGAGGGTGCCTACTCCTAAGCCTCAATGTTTTAGTGGTGGTGGTTCTTATGTTGATAGACCTACTTATGCGAAGTGTGGCAAAAAGAACGATGGCAAGTGCCTTGTGGGCACGGATGGAAAAGTGGGCACATGAAGAGGGATTGTCCCATGCTAAGGGCTCAAGGAAGAGAGGGCAATCAAGTCCCTCCTAGTGGCTCAAATTCCAATGCTCCCAAGGAGAATCTCTTCTACGCTCTCCAATCTAGAAGTGATCAAGAGGGTTCTATGGAAATTGTTACTGGTATGTTGCAAGTATTTTCCATTAACGTTTCTGCATTGTTAGACACCGACGCCACTTTATCATTTGTTACACCTTGAGTGGAAATGAAATTTGATGTACTCCCCGTAAAGTTAGAGGAGCCTTTTTCGATTTCTACCCCAATAGGTGACTCGATTGTAGCTAAAAGAGTTTATAGGGATTGTCCTAGTTCTTTATCTCATAGAGTGACTTTGGTTGATTTGGTAGAATTAGATATGTTGGACTTTGATGTCATATTAGGGATGGATTGGTAGCATGCTTGTTTTGCTTCCATTGATTGTAGAACAAGGGTAGTAAAGTTTCAATTTCCAAATGAGCCCGTTTTAGAATGGAAGGGGGGAAACTCTATTCCTAGAGGTCATTTTGTTTCATATCGAAAAGCTAGAAAAATGATTTCTAAGGGGTGTATCTATCATATTATGGGAGTTAAGGACCTTGAGTCCGAGACTCCTCTTTTAGAGTCGGTCCCCGTAGTAAGGGAATTTCTGGAAGTCTTTCCTAATGACTTACCCGGAATCCCTACCGAACGAGAAATAGACTTTGGCATTGATCTTTTGCTGAATACTCAACCCATATCCACTCACCGTTAATGGATGGCTACGGCCGAATTGAAGGAACTAAAGGAACACCTCAAGGATTTGCTAGATAAGGGTTTTATTCGACCAAGCATATGCCCATAGGGTGCCCTGGTATTGTTTGTGAAGAAGAAAGATGGGTCACTTAGGATGTGTATAGACTACCACCAATTGTACAAGGTCACTATAAAGAATAAGTACCCTCTCCCTAGAATTGTAGATTTCTTTGACCAACTCCAAGGGGAGAGTTACTTTTCGAAGATTGACTTAAGGTCGTACTATCATCTACTTAGGGTGAGAGCGGTTGACATTCCTAAGAAAGCCTTCTGTGCAAGATATGGTCACTATGAATTCCTAGTTATGTCTTTCGGTCTAACAAATACCCCGGCAGCATTCATGGATCTTATGAATAGGGTATTTAGACAATATCTTGATTTGTTTTTCATAGACTTTATTGACGATATTTTGATCTATTCAAGAAGTGAGGGTGATCATATGAAGCATTTGAGGATGGTATTGCAATTCCTTAAAGACCACCAATTGTATGCTAAACTTAGTAAGTGTGAGTTTTGGCAAAGGTTGGTTGCTTTCCTCGGTCATATTGTGTCAAGTGAGGGTGTTGAGATTGATCCTAAGAAGATGGATGCGGTCAAGAGTTGGCCTAGACCTCTATCTCTTACGGATATTAGAAGCTTTTTGGGTTTGGCCAGTTATTATAGAAGATTTATTGAGGGCTTTTCCTCTATTGCTTCTCCATTAACGGCTTTGACCCAAAAGAGGTCCAAATTTGAGTGGTCGGAGGCTTGTGAGAAAAGCTTTTGAGAATTGAAAGATAGACCTACCTCTGCTCCGGTGTTGACCTTACCGGAGGGTACCGATGGGTTTGTAGTATATTGTGACGCTTCTCAAGTAGGTTTGGGATATGTCTTTATGCAACGTGGTAAAGTGATTGCCTATGCTTCGAGGCAATTTAAGGTACATGAAAAGAACTATCCAACTCATGATCTCGAATTAGCGGTGGTGGTGTTTACTTTGAAAATATGGAGGAACTACCTATATGGGGTCCACATAGATGTCTTCACCGACCACAAGAGTCTTCAATATGTTTTTACCCAAAACGACTTGAATCTCCAACAAAGAAGGTGGTTAGCATTTTTGAAGGACTATGACATGAGTGTCCTTTAGCACCCCGACAAAGCTAATGTAGTTGCGGATGCCTTAAGTAGATTGTCCATGAGTACTGTGGCTCATGTAGAAGATGAGAAGAAGCAATTGGTTCATGATGTGCATAGGTTGGCCTGTTTGGGTGTCCAACTAGTGGATTCCACCAAGGGTGGAGTTATGGTCCATCAGAGTTCCGAATCGTCCTTTGTAATTGATGTGAAGTCTAAGCAACACCTTGATCCTATTTTAATGGAGTTGAAAGAATCGGTTCTTAACAAGTCCGTTGAGGATTTCTCCCAAGGGAGGATGGGGTGCTTTCGTACCAAGGTAGATTATGTGTTCCGGATGTTGATGGCTTAAGGGAGCAAATTATAGAAGAGACTCATGGTTCGCGGCATTCTATTCATCCCGGAGCCACCAAGATGTACCATAATCTACGGGAAGTCTATTAGTGGAATGGCTTCAAAAAGGATATAGCGTGTTTTGTAGCCAAATGTCTGAATTGTTAACAAGTCAAGGCTGAACATAAAAAACCCAGAGGTTTGTCCCAATATATAGAAATTCCCACTTGGAAGTTGGAGGATGTTAATATGGACTTTGTGGTGGGCTTGCCTCGTACTCGAAGGCAACATGATTTTATATGGGTCATTGTTGATAGGATGACCAAATCAGCCCACTTTATTCCGGTTAATATTTCATTTTCGGCCAAAGACTATGCCAAGTTGAACATCAATGAGATAGTGAAGTTGCATGGGTTCCCTTATCTATTATTTCGGATAGGGGTGCTCAATTTACTTCACACTTTTGGACGACATTCCAAAAAGGGCTTGGTACCAATGTTAAACTTAGTACCGCTTTCCACCCTCAAACGGATGGTCAAGCGGAACGGACCATTCAAACCTTGGAGGACATGTTCAGAGCATGTGTGATTGATTTAAAAGGTAGTTGGGATGACCACCTTCCTTTGATAGAATTTGCCTACAACAATAGTTACCACTCAAGCATTGCCATGGCTCCATTTGAAGCACTATATGGTAGGAGGTGTAGATCACCGGTGGGTTGGTTTGAAGTAGGTGAGTTTTCTCTAATAGGCCCCGATCTAAATTATGATGCCATTGAAAAAGTTCGACTCATTAGAGAGAGGTTGAAGATGGCCCAAAGTCGGCAAAATCTTATGCCGATGTTAGAAGAAGGGAACTAGAATTTGAAGTTGGTGATTGGATCTATTTGAAAATCTCACCCATGAAGGGTGTGATGAGGTTTGGTAAAAAGGGGAAACTTAGTACCCGATTTGTGATATTGAAGCGTATTGGGAAGGTTGCCTACGAATTAGACTTGCCAAATGAATTGACTCTGGTTCACCTTATATTTCATGTTTCTATGCTAAAAAAGTGTATTGGGGATCCGATATACATCCTTACTTTTGAGGGTTTAGGAGTTGATGAAAGCCTTTCTTATGAAGAGGTTCCAGTAGAGATTTTGGATCGGCAAGTTAAGAGGTTAAGGAACAAAGAAGTGGCTTTCGTTAAGGTTCTATGGAGGAATCAGTTAGCTGATGGTGCTACATGGGAGGCCGAGGCCGATAGGATGTCCCGTTATCCTCATCTTTTTCCTCGTACTGCTTTTCAAACTTGAGGTAAGTAATTCCTCTTGAGTTTTTAGTGTTTTGGGAGTCATGTGTATTGAATGAGTTCTCCGTGATTTTCTTATGTGTTGCATGTTCTTATGAGAATCCATGAATTGTATATATTGAGTTTTCATGATCTATAAGTTCCTCATGTTGATTTGCATTTTAGTATGATGATTGCATTTTTTACTTCATGAGGTAAATTGATGAACATGCCTAGTTATGTTTTGATGAAATGACATGTTGGCTTAATATTGTTGTGTTTAGCTTTTTTGAGTTGGAGACGGTAGTTCCTCCTATGTTTATGTGAAATGATTAGTTTAATGCATATTGAATTTGGTAGGTGTAGTTCGTACTTCCATATGTTGCACTGACTAGGTCTTCTGATGGAGTTGAGGTTTCCTCCTGTTGAATAGTGCATTTGTGTGTTTTTCATATTTTTGGTGTTTCATGCATTAATGGCTGTTAGTCTAGGGTTACTAACTTAGTTTGGTGCCTAGATTGTCATTCAGAGATGAATGTTCCCAAGGGGGGATAGTGTAACACCCCGGAATTCTAATGACTTAAGCTAGAGCCTAACAAGTACTCCAGTGTCCTAAAAAGGGTAAACGTCAAGGTAATAATCATAAACTGACCTCCCTAACTTAGTTAGTACTAAGTTTATAGTCCCTAGACGTCAAGGCATGGCCCTCCAAGGACCCCCACCCCAAGGGTCCTTGAGGAGGACCAAGGGGCTACCTAAAAACTGTCAAAAAGACAACATCATATACGAGTGGCAACCTATGAGTCGTAGGTTGACTCACGCCATAAAGATGGGAGTCATGAGTCAACACTTAGCTTCCCCAAACTCCCCCAAAACTTTCTAGTTTTAGTCCCTAACCACACCTGCACAGCTCGGTCCGTGGACCATTCCACACCCCGTAGATGGGGGCTCGTGGATGAGTCCTGGACAAAGGCCAAAATACCAGCCTCAGAACCCATCCACGAGTGACCAGCACGGTCCGTGTATCAGTCCACGCCCCGTAGATGGGTGCTCGTGGATGAGGTCTACAATGTTGTCAAGAATTTCGGCCAAGGGTCAAACATTAATATTAATTCCTAATTAATTAAGTAAAGGTGGGGCGGTTATTATTAGTTATTTTAGACCCATATAAACAGTTTTTAGTCATAAAACTTCACTTGACTCCTCATAACTCTGAAGACCTAAACTCAACCCACTTCCCTCTCAAAATATTCTCTCTCTAAACTCCATTGGTGAACTAAGTCAAACCTCAAGCTAGGGGTTCAAGAACAAGCATTTCTTCTCCAAATTTGTGAGGAATTCAACCTAAGGTATGGATGCTCTTCATTCTTGGGTAGCCATCCCCCAACAAGTCCCTTCAAAGTGTGTTTTTAAGACTTCCAAAATCTAGGGTTTTATTCTAGCCATGGGTCTTCTTCCAAAACGCATTCTATTGTTCAATTATGATCTATAATCATTAATTATGATGGTTTATGGTTATATTATTGTAGTCTTGATGGTTTTTGAAGAAAATCTCTCTTGGACCCACGACTTCCCTTTTCTTCCTAAATTGTGAACTAAGGTGTGACTTCATTGGTCATGGAAGTTGATAATTGATTATGTTTATGTTTATTAAGTTGTTGAATCATGAAATATACCAACTTAATGTTGTAATTCTAAAAGTTAGGGTTAATGTTGGTTCATGGCCTTGAAGGGTAATTGGCTAGGGTTTGTATATGTTTATGTTGATTGTATATGAATGTGTGATTTAATTAGATAGTAATGATCCTATATCTAATGTGTAATTGTGGTATTGATGCAAGATCATTATTCACTATTTACACTTGATTTCATATGAAGTATGTATGTATGTTTATAATAATCTTGTTGTATTGATTCAAATGACGTTCTCGTGATCACAATACGACTAGAATGAAAAAGTTTTACTCATATGATAATGTTTCGTAAGTAAAAGGAGCTACTCACTTAAGGAACCTATGAGCTATTATGATGATATGTTGGCATGAGTGCCTAGTGTATTCTCTTATGAATGTGAACTTAAAGTTAAGACTAAATGTGACTTTTAAAGGGAGTTATGCGTAGCACCGAGTGGATAGGAGTGTGAGATGGGTTCCTTCACGTTAGTAGTTAGGTTCCCAATATGGTGTCTCATGAGATGGAAACATCCATGTTAGTAGTCAAGGTTTCTAGTAATAATCTCCCTATCCCATAACTATATTCCCACATAGGTCTTAGCTAGTGCATCCACATAAAAGGTAAAATGTACGTTCTACCTTAGGCAAGTAGGACACCTCTTTTCGGTGTGGGGGTAGAATCCTGGATTCCATGTAGCTCACATGGTCTATGTCAGTTAATGTTATTCTTCCCTATATGATATGAATACGAACTATGGTAAGAACATAGACTTTAATTATGACTTCTTAAGGGGTACTACTTAGTGTGAGTGGGGATATGTGACTTCACTTATGCATTACACAGGTAGACTCTAAGAGGGGTTATGGTGAGGTTCTCATATGAATTATGTATGAAAGGTATGTATGAATGTAATGTTGACTTCATTTGTTATAAGTTATGAACATGAATGTCTTCTCTCTTATGTATGTTGATTATGACTATGGTAAAGTATGCTATGTATATTGTTGGTGGCCTAAATGTGATACTTAGCCTAGGATTATGGGATCTTACCTTTGCATTGCACTAGTATGACCTTGGGTTGCTTATATGTTGGTTTGACTTGTACGTTTCTTCATAAATGTGCATAATGGCTTTTAAACCTGTTAAATGTGGTATTTCAACTAAATGTCCGTTTTATGCATGTTTTAAGATTTTATGCACGGCTTCCATACTTAATACAATTCATTGATCTAACCCATATTTTCTACTTTACTATGAGTGTAGGTTCCGGTCGTTAGGACTACTACTTCTCCAAGTGAAGCTTGGGTCGACTATTCCCGAGGCTTGGTGAGTCCTCATGTTCGAGGACAAGATGTCATTGATTCTAGTATCTAGTTTACCTTCTTTTTTCTACACTATATTGTATTTCCTATTTTTGAAGACTTTATTGATGTAAAGGGCTTCGTCCCTATTTGTACTCTTATGTTAGATGGTGGATGAGACAAGTCTAGTTTCCTATATTCGTTATGAAAAGAAGTTGACTTCTATTGTAAAAGTTTTTAATTTTTCCGCATTATTTTATTTCTTTATCTTATGATGATGCTAAGGGCTTGTACGAGACCCCTTCGGGGTAAAGTACGCCATGTTACTCCTAGGGGGTAGCCTGGGTCGTGACAAAACCCTAGGAAACACTTAACCCTTAAAAAACCCAAAAACCCCTATACATAAAAAAAACTCTAAGGTCTAAACCCTATAAAGCCTAAATCGTATACGTTAAACCCTAAATCCTAAGCCTATTAAACCCTAAAAAACCCAAAGCCCTAAAGCTAGATAAAACCCTTTACCTAAAACCCTAAACCCTAAAGCTTCACCTGAAACCCTAAATCCTAAACCTAAAATCATATAAACCCTAAAAATCATTTAAAATGCCTACAAAACCCTAAGCTCTATACTCTAATTCCTTAAAAATCATAAAACTGAAACCTAAAAAGCATTAAAAAAACCCTAAGCGCTAAACCCTAAACCCTAAAAAACCCTAAGAAATACTTAACCCTTAAAAGCCTTAAAAACCCAAAAACCCCCTAAACCTAAAAATCACTAAGCTCTAAATGTTATAAAGCCCTAAATCCTATATGCTAAACGCTAAAATACAGACAAGAAAACTCTAAGCCCAAAACCCTAAAAGAAACTTAAAACAAAAAACCCAAAGCCCTAAACATAAGACCCTAGGTAACACCCTTAACCTAAAACCCAAACCTAAACCCATAAATTCTAAACCTAAAACATTAAGAAACCGAAACCTTAAACTTTAAGAAACCCTAAATCTTATAAATCCTAAAATAAACCCTAAAACCCATACCAAACCCTAATCTCACCACTACTTGGAGGTAAGCAATCAAAGTCTTCTTCAAGAAAGAGAGTACATGTCACCTAGCTGGAACCTACACTTATCAAAATGTAGAGGAAGAAGGGGTTAGCACAAATATGTACTAAGTATGGAAACATGCATACAATCTTTGAAATATGATAAAAAGGACATTTTATGTGAAAAGTATTCATTTATGAAGTTTAGAAATCAACATGCATCTACAATGTCTAATACAAGCCAATAAAGCATTTATACTCATAACACATTAAACTCATCACCTTAGCAACCCCTAAGGAACACTTGTGCAATGTATGGTTGTCATCCCATAATACCAACCACACTAAGTACTCCTTTGAAGCTACCTTAGTCATAACATAAGATGATAGAGAATACAGGAAAAGTTAAAACTTTCTTTAAATCGTAATATCGAAAACATTTCATAAAAGCGGAAGTCTTTTCTAACATCTTTGTCTAAAACCATCTAATAACTCTTGAATAAAATTCATTGGGATGCAGCCCATACAAAGTCTAAAAACATAGGAAATGACATAAATGAACATAAAGGGTTCGTCCTCGAAGCTATGAGGACTCACCAATTCTTCACTTCTTCTTGAATCCTTGAAACTCTAACCTCCAAAGCAACTCAAGCCTCCAACCCTACATTTGGTTAGAATGTAGGAAATATGCGTTAATACAACGTATTAAGTATGAAAGCTAAACAACATCATAATAGCATCTCAAATAGTTAGTCAACATAAGACATAAGCATAAGAGACAATAACATAATTATAACATAAACATCATAACCATAGCATAATCTCCAATATGAGCATCATATAAACATAGTCAACATAATACGTAGTTAATAAGCATAAGAGATACATTAAGTTCATGCCATAGCCTCTACTTAGGCTTACATGGCCACATCCTTCAACCTTAGGTCTTTCCTATTACAAGCGGACTACTCCACAAGCCACCTCCAAGTATACTTGTGCAATGCAAGGATAACATCCCATACTACTATCCAAGCTAAGTACCACTCTTTAGTCATTCTTGGTCATGGTCCACCCTCATATTCAAGACTTAGGTCTTCATGTCATCTCAATTATAATTTATGTACATGGTCAACTCTTAAGCTCCTCTACGCCGTAAGGATGTCGTACTTCTATGTAACCTCGAGGCACGTTTGTGCAATGAATGAAAGGCATCCCATACTATCTTTCACCCTAAGAATATCCGTGAAGTCATCCTAGTCATATTCACCCTAATTAGCCTTATTATTAGCTTAACCCTCAAAACTAAGGGAGTCTCTCACCTCTAGTCAACTATAACTAGGAAAGGGAACTCTAGTCCAATCCTATCTCAATACTTATCTTTAGTGACCCTAAGTCATACTTGTGCAATGCATGCATAGCACTGCATAATACTATACATGCTAAGTACTACCTTTAGGTCCTCATGCTAATTCTCCTTGGTTTGGAACCTAGTTCCTCTTCTTAACTTTAGAACACTATGAGGTACTTTCTTAAGTAAGTCTTAGTTCATAGGATATGGAGATTGCTACTAACAACCTTAACTCAACTATTTAAAGGTTCCCATCTCATGAGACGTAACTTTGGGAAAACCCACACTCTACTACGTAAGAGTTCCCCCTTTAACTTGGATAGTCCTCACATCAATTAGGTGTGGCTCTCCCTTCTTCTTGGAGTCCGGACCGTATCTTGTGTGACGTCCGTCTCATCTTCAATATCCACCTGGAGCCAAGCATACACTCCAAGGTTTACTTGTTAAACATTGCTTCACACTCTTCTCTCATGGAAGGATGTCCTTGACAACCCAACCATGTTCAAGTGATTATATCACTTTCATCTATTCAAGTCCTAGATCTATAGACAACACAACAACCTAATATCACAAGCTTTACTTCATTCTATCCTTATTCCCTTCTTTATACCTAGATTTCGAGGTAATTTGATCACATCCTTCATTACTAGGTGATTCTAGTCTTAATTGATCCTAAAGGTTCAATTCTAACTTCATAAGTCAAGATCAATCATATACAATAGAGTCTACTTCAATTATTGACTATATGACCCTAACTTTGATCAATTACTACACCCAATGTTGAATTAGGAAGATCCCATATGAACCTTTAACCTTGCCTCTAATAGCATAAACCCACAAAGATCACATTCATCAATCTAGATTAGGGTTTACCATAGAAATCATCATAATATCACTAAAAAGACAACTCAATCATAATTGGGTGATATCCACTATATTGGAATCATACCCATGTCCTACACACAATGCAATCACAACCCTAGCTAGAATTGGGTCTTTGAATTCACAATTAGGGGAAAAGCTATGGGGGATCCATGGGTGGAATAACCCATCGATGAATAAGCTTCACATACCTAAAACAAACTTGAATCAATGAGGAGAATTCGACCTAAGATGCTGCCCTTTCCCTTCTTTTTTTCTTCTTCTTCAAGCTTTGGGTTCTTTCTAGAGAGAGGAGTGATTTGGGGTCTTGATTTAGAATGACTTAATTAGGGTGGTTTATGACTTAAATATATATATATATATATATGGGAGTATAAAACCCTTACAAAATGACCCACACTTAACTTAAGTCGAATAGGATTTTACTTAAGTGACCTCGACTTGGCAGCATTGTCCCAGGCACAACGGCCACTTGGACGGTTCGTGAAGGGCACCACGGTCCGTTGTAGTGCCCGTGATCCACGTTCCAGTAGCTCCCCCAACTTTCCATGGCCATAATACACCTCAAACTCTAAGGCACCTTCACGTGCACTTTGACGGGCTGTGGTCAAGCCAACAACTCGTAAAGTGCCTCGTGGACTTTGGGCAGTGTCTAGGTCACTTGGACTTGCCTCCAAAGTGTCTAAGGAGTCTTTACGGACCCCTTCACGGACCATGGTCTGCACTACTAGTCGTGAACTCTTAGGCAGTGGCTGCCAAGGTTGGGCAGCCTTAGCCCTTTGTCTTAGGCTTGCCCTTTTGCCTTGGTGATTGCCCTTCCCTTGCACCACTAACCTCTTAAAGGCCATCTAGGCTACTAGGTCTAATGAATACCTAGATTTTCAATCACTAAACTCCTCATTCTAAGCACATAAGGTCGCAACTACGATTAAAATTCTCAACATGACACTCTAGGACCCTAGCTCTTAGCTCTAGTTTAGTTTAGAACTTTTGGAGTGTTACAACATTCATATCTCATCATAACATAAAAGAACCATCCCATAACATCCTACTAAGTCTACTTGTGCAATGTGTAAGTGAAGTCCCATACCCCCATTCCTACTAAGTAAACTCACCAAGAAATCATAGTTTTGTTCATGTCTCATTCATTATCTTATCATATAGGGAAGAATAGCCATAACCGACATAGATCATGTGAGCTACATGGAATCCGGTGTCTCGTAAACCCACACCAAAAGAAGGTGTCCTACTTCCCTAAGGTAGAACTAAATGTATAGCTATAAGGTGGATCCACTAGCTAAAGTCCTATGTTGGCACATATTTTTGGGATAGGGAGATTGTTTCTAGAAACCTGACCTATTGCATTGGCGGAGGAGTTTCCATTTCATGAGTTCACTTAGATGACCCAACCTATTGCATTGGCAGAAGGGCCTTTACCTCATTGGCCATATCCACTCGGTTCTAAGCATTTTTTCCCAAATATACATAGTTAATCTTTGAATTGCATTTACATGTGTGAAGGAATGTTTTACCCTTCATTAAACACAATTCATCAAAATATCTCATAGATTCATTAAAGGTGAGAATGTACTTTCAACCTAAGAATCATCATTTACATGTGAGTAGAACTTTCACATTACATTCATAGTGTTTTCATAAGAAATAGCCTTTCAATAAACACAACAATGTTATCACCATCCTAGACAAGTCATACATGAATATGTGTAAAGGGTAAGGGGAGAATTGACCTTTCAACAATACCTCAATTTACACAATGGTGATAAGTTCTTTACCTTTCAAGTTAATTATAAGTACACATACAACTTTCATCAATCATGAACAAACCTTCACAATTTACCACCCTCAAGGGTCATGAACCAAGTCTCACCATCACACTTAGAAATACTACTTTAAGCATGAATAAAACAAGATTCAATAACTAATTCAACATAGATACAATTCGTAGTCTTCATCTTACATCAACAAACCCATCACAATTCATGAAATTGGGGTCATGGGGTAACACATGGGTTCATGCGGAATTTTACAATAAAATCACCATTAAACATCTTTCCATCCATAATAAATGACAATTAACATAATCAAATCATTTTTAGAAAGAACCCATGGCTAGAATGGAAACCTTAATTTTTGAACAATATACCAATTTCGAAATTAGAGTTTGAAGGGATTCATGGAGAAAAGTGTTCCATGGATCAAGGTTCCCATACCTTAATTGAAGCTTTGCCCACAAATTGGAGTTGAGATGATGGATTCTTGAGCCCTAATGTAACAACCCGTATTACACATATGCTTGTTATATTCTTGTGATAATTGACATAGCCTTATAGTATAGGTGAGGGACCATGATTCTTATATGATTAGTGTTGGTTTATACTAGCTCGGAAGGTGATGTGATGCCTTGCACATTTCAACATGTGTACTGCAAGTTAACTCTAACGGGAGTATTTAAAGAGACAATAAGGTGGTAATTGAGCTTAATGTTGAAAGTTAAGTGCTAAGTTAAAGCAAAAGAGATTAATATTTAGAAAATGGAATAAAATAAGTGAGCTACTTGCTTTACTTAACTAAGCTAGTAGGTTCAAAATAGGTGCATCACCTACTTTGACTTATTGACCAGTCCAAAGGATCAAGTAAGTGCATCACCTACTTGTGCTATATGGATCTAGTTAAAAAGGCCAAGGTTTATGGATCTAATTTGGGCCTATGCTTATGGACTCACTTGAGGCCCAAACTAAGTTAAATAAAAGGAAAATGAAATTTAAGGCCAGCAGCCAAATCTGTAAAGGCCCAATATTTAAGCCCAAGTGAAAGCAAGTAGGTGCATCACCTAGTTTGACCTTTTGAACTGCTTGATGTACATAAGCAGGTGCATCACCTACTTGCCCAATTAGTGGCTGAAAATGAAGCTTTCTAGAGGATATTCTTAAAGGTGAAGAAAGCTAAATATAAGTTATATTGGCTGCTATTCTAACTCATTTTAACACACAATATTGAGGATTAACTCCAGCTCTCTCTCTTTTCTCTTAAGGATTAAATCAACAACTTTAAAGCTCTTCCAGGGTTCTTGAAGAAACCCTCATCTCTATAAGACAAGGTAAGTGAAAACACTTATGGATTTAGCTTAATTCTCCAATGGATTATTAGGAAAACATGTTATTCATGTTCAAGTATAAGCATAAAGGTATAATATTTCCAACATCTATTGTTTACTTTATTAGTTATAAGATACTTTTCTCTTCTTCTTTGGTTTAAGTGTGAAGGGATGTTGAAGTTCTAGAAGAATTCAAGTTATAAGGAGAAGTTGAAGAAATTGAGGTAAGGTGACTGGCTCCATTTTCTTCCTCCATATGTATGAGTTTAAGGGAGGAATTATGGGTGTGCTGTCACAAAGAACTCAATGGGGTGGTGAGTTTAATAATTGGTTGTATGCTAAAGAATATTTGAGGCTGTTTTATGTGTATTGTTGTTGGTGCAGCTTGGGTAATCTTGGAAAAGGATATATAATGTATGCATTGGGCAAATAAGGAGGGTGTGGTGATACACATTATTTTAAGGGTTGTATGTGATAATTATCCGTCAAGTTACCTAATGTTTTATGAGACTCGCGGTGTGATAGCTGCTAATTTTAGTTTATCATGACTTTTATTGTAGATTAAAACCTAAAAGGGGAGGCTGAATCGTGATAGTTATATTGGTTAGAGGATAAGGTATGTAAGGCTATTCGATTCAATATTCTTTGGCATGAAATCTGATACTTGCAATTAATATCAATAAGTGAATTTCCTAAGTTCTATTCCTAGTAAAGGAAATATGGTGGCAGCGTATGATCTCCAAATAGCTAACAATATTTCCCCCTCTCCTTAGTGTATAGAATTACTTCATTATATGTTCACTACTCTATACGTGTGTAATTATCCTCCTATGTGCTGGTATATAAATGGTATTTGCAAAAGCAAGTTTGGTGAATCCTCCTCTTTGTCAATTGAAGTGAATTGTGTCATTTAAGCTCACAAGTAATGCATTGATGTTACATAGATCCTTATGTCATTGTTACTGCCTTGAAGTATTATTTTCATGTCTTCTACTACTGGTCCGTACTTCCAAATATAAAATATGATTATGACCACCAAAACAACAATCTCAAAGATTAAAGAATCTAAGTGAAGCAATCAGTATAATTAAGGGTAGTAGCTCAGGGGCGAAAGCCTAGCATGGGCCGATCCCAATTGGTATAGAAGGGTGGTAGCTCAGGGGCGAAAGCCTAGCATGGGCCAATCCCAATTTGTGTAATTATGAGGACCGCATCCCAGGGGTTAAAATGCCTAGCATGGGTCATCCTCTTCTACCACCGATCAGCTACTCATTTGTATCACATGCCTTATAAAGATCATAACACATAGAAAGGTAAAGACAAGAATGTAACATACATGATCCCACAAGAGATAACAAAGGTGTTCTTCTGTTCTGATTTGTGCACACATATATTGATACTTAGTTTCATTTGAACTCTTATTTTATATATGTTATTGCCTCACATATTCAGTACATTTTATCGTACTGACGTCCCTCGAAGGGGACGCTGCATTTCATATTGCAGGCACATGTACTTCAGCTACTAGACCCCCTCAGTAGGAGCACACGACACTCAACTACTTTAGGTGAGCTCCAGATTGATTCGGAGCTTTACTGAGTCCTTGGTAGATTCATTTTGGTATTGTATCGTAGTTAAGGGTAAGGCGGGGTCTGTCTCGACCTACTCTAAGGTTTTCTATCTTTTAGAGGCTTTGTAGACTTATGTATATGGTTCAGTAGGGAGTCTACAAAGCCATGTCTGTGTAGAGTCTTGCTTATGGATGCGTTGTGCACCACATTTATAAACAGGCGGCTATGGGACATGTAGGGGTTGTCTCCTTTCTTTCATTTCTTAGATCGTGCGATAGAACCAATGTTGTAGGTGAATCGTATCTAACTTCTGAATTGCTTAATTATAGCAAAGATGCCGGTTATGAGAAGAAGTAAAAGTACAGGTAAGCGAGTAGATGTGGCTACCCAAGAAAGGACCAGCCAACCACCACCTAATCAAGTTGTTCAAAGCGAGGCTCAAGATGAGTCTCTATCACATACTTCCCCGACCCCTCCATCTCCAGAAGAGCTAAGGAGGGAAGCTGCACCTCAAGAACCAATTATTAATGCTACCGAGCTAGATTTGAGAAATGCAGTCCAATTATTGACTCGTATAGTTGCTGGCCACGGCCAAGGCAAGAAGGTCTAGTCGCAGGTAGTAATGGTGTAGATAGAGCAGCTGGCACGCGGATACGTGACTTCCTTAATTGGACCCTCCATCAATCACCGGGTAAGATCCTAATGAAGATCCACAAGACTTTATAGATTAGATCCAACGCACTTTTGATGTTATGCATGTAAGTGATAAAAAAACACTTGAGCTAGCAGCATATAGATGAAAGGATGTGGCTATATTGTGGTATGAAGCTTGGAAGCAATCTAGGGGAACAGATGCACCTTCGGCTACATGAAAAGAGTTCAAAGGCATTCATTGACCATTACCTGCCATTGGAAATCCAGAGGCCCGTGCGGATCAGTTCTTAAATCTCCACCAAGGAAGTATGAGCGTGAGAGAGTACAGTCTCACATTTAATTCCTTGTCCATGTATGCTCCTAATGTAGTAGCTACTATGGAGGATAAAGTTCATTCATATGTGGATAGACTAGATTCATATCGGGTTAGAGATTGTACCATTGCTTCATTGAATAATGATATGGATATAGCAAGGATGCAAGCTTTTTCGCAAAAGTTGGAGGATAAAAGGGAAAGAAGAAGGACACAAGAGTTAGAAACAGGGCATTCTAAGAGGGCCAGATCCATGGGGTAGTTTACACCATCCCAAGGTGATTTTTAGGCCTTAGTTCTTTAACAGACCACCTAGGTCATCATCTTCCTACTCTACAGCTAGTGGCCTACCTCGGTTTCAAGAGTCTAGGGGCAATCAGTTTGGGCAAAGAGGTGAAAGCCAAGTGGGGTACCAAGAGCAGGGAAGTATGAGCCAATCATGACCTCCTCGACAGTTTTCTAAACAATGCGGAAGTAATCATTTAGGTGCATGTCAGTTTGGGACAAATATTTGTTTTTGGTGTGGTACCCCGGGCCATATGATGAGAAATTGCCCTCATAGGGATGTGGTGGTGTGGCACAACCTACTAGATCAGTTACTACATCATCATCATCAGCACCTTTTTTGGGTAGGGGATAGATGCCTACTGGTCGTGGTAGAGGAGCTAGGGGAGCAGCTAGTTCTAGTGGAGTTCAGAATTGCACATATGCTCTAGGGGATAGACAAAATTTAGAAGCCTCGCCGTATGTGGTTACAGGTACATTGTCCATCTTTTCACATATTGTATATGCATTAATTGATCCGGGGTCTACACTATCATATGTTACTCCATTGATTGCTAAAAAGTTCAAAAGTACACCAGAATTATTATTGAAGCCATTTGAAGTGTCTACACCGATTGGTGAGTTTATTATAGCTAGAAGGGTTTATCGTAATTGCATTGTAACTGTTTGTGATCGTGATACATTGGCTGACCTTGTTGAGCTAGAAATGGTAGATTTTGATGTTATAATGGGTATGGATTGGTTAGTTTCTTGTTATGCCACGGTAGATTGCCGAACTAAGATGGTGCATTTTCATTTTCCGGAAGAGGCAGTCCTTGAATGGAAAGGTAATATTGGGGCACCAAGAGGTAAATTTATTTCTTATCTTAAGGCAACGAAGATGATGTCCAGAGGATACATATTTTATCTAGTGAGAGTGAAAAATATAGATGCACATCCACCAACTCTTCAATCCATTCTGGTAGTGAATGAGTTTCCTGATGTATTTCCTGAAGATCTTACGGGTTTGCCTCTAGAACGAGAAGTAGAGTTTGGTATTGATATGATTCTAGATACTCAACCTATATCCATCCCTCCGTATAGAATGGCCCCGGCAGAATTACGGGAGTTGAAGGAGCAATTAAAAGACTTATTGGAAAAAAGATTCATAAGGCCTAGTATGTCCCCATAGGGAACACCAATTTTATTTGTATGCAAGAAAGATGGCTCGTTAAGAATGTGTATCGACTTCCGACAGTTGAATAAGGTAACCATTAAGAACAAATATCTCCTCCCTAGAATTGATGATTTGTTTGATCAGTTACAAGGTGCTAGGTGTTTTTCAAAGATCGACCTAAGGCCGGGTTATCACCATGTAAGGGTCAAAGACAATGATATTCTCAAGAAAGCTTTCCGAACACGGTATGGTCATTTTGAGTTTTTAGTCATGTCATTCGGGATAACAAATGCACTAGCAGCTTTTATGGATTTGATGAATAGGGTATTCAAGCCATTTATAGATTTGTTCGTGATAGTATTCATAAATGACATTTTGGTGTATTCAAATCGGAAGATGACCATGCTAATCACTTGCGACAAGTTTTACAAATTCTTCATGATCATAAATTGTATGCGAAGTTCTCTAATTGTTAGTTCTGGTTGAAATCTATGGCATTCTTAGGTCATATTGTATCCGATGAAGGAATAAGGGTTGATAACCAGAAGATAGAAGCCGTGAAAAATTGGCCAAGACCTACAACGCCTATGGAGATCCGTAGTTTGCTTGGATTGGCAGGTTATTATAGAAGGTTCGTTGAAGGATTTTCTTCCATTGTTGTACCCTTAACAAAGCTAACACACAAAGAAACCAAGTTTTAGTGGAGTGATGAATGTGAAAGAAGCTTCCAAGAGCTGAGGAATAAATTAACTTCTACACCTGTATTGGTACGTTAAGAAGGAACAGAAGGGTATGCAGTTTATTGTGATGCTTCAAGAGTGGGCCTAGGAAGTGTATTGATGCAGCATGGTAAAGTAATAGCTTATGGCTCAAGGCAGTTGCGGCCACATGAGAAAAATTATCCAACTCATGATCTAGAACTAGCAGCAGTTGTATTTGCTTTGAAGATATGGCGCCACTACTTGTATGGAGTTCATGTTGACATATACCCTAATCACAAGAGTTTGCAATATATCTTTAAGCAAAAGGACCTAAATCTAAGGCAACGAAGATGGATTGAGCTATTAGAAGATTATGACATTGATATCTTGTATCATCCTAGGAAGGCAAATGTAGTAGCTGATGCATTAAGTCCTAAAATAATGGAAAGCACTTATGGGTAGTCTATGGAAATACAAGGAATAACTAAGGATCTATGCCAACTAACTAGCTTTGGACTTCACCTTCTTGAATATTCAGACGAAGGGGTTGTTATGCAAAATGCAACAAAATCCTCATTAGTAGTGGAAGTGAAAGAGAAGCAGTACACTGATCCTATTCTATTACAGCTTAAGGAGAATGTACAACAGGGTATGACAAAGGCATTTGAGCTTACGCAAGAGGGAGTACTTCGGTGTCAAAACAGATTATGTGTACCTAATGTAGATGAACTAAGAAAGAGGATTATGATGGAAGCATATGATTCGAGATATTTTGTCCATCCGGGGTCAACTAAAATGTATCTTGACTTGAAGGAGATGTATTGGTGGGGGGACATAGAGAAGAACATTGCGGAATTCGTAGTTCAATGTCTAAATTGTCAACAAGTAAAAGTAAAGCACCAAAAGCCCGGAGGTTATATGTAGTGCATAGAGCTTCCAATTTGGAAGTGGGACATGATCAACATGGATTTTGTCACTTGTTTGCCTCGCTCATTTTGGAAGTTTGACTCCATATGGGTAATAGTTGACAGACTCACCAAAGCAGCGCATTTCTTGCCGGTGAAGACTACTTATACAGCTGAAGAGTATGCAAGGTTGTATATTAAAGAGATAGTTTGACTACATGGAGTGCTAATCTCTATAATATCTGATAGAGGAGCTCAATTCACTGCAAATTTTTGGAAGTCATTTCAGAAGAGTTTGGGAACACAAGTGAATTTAAGTACAACCTTTCACCCCAAAACAGACGGTCAGGCAGAGCATACAATTCAAACACTTGAGGATATGTTGCGATCTTGTGTATTAGACTTCAAGGGTAGCTGGGATGATCATCTACTGCTTATTGAATTCACTTATAACAATAGCTACCATTCAAGTATTAAAATGGCACCTTATGAAGCTTTATATGGTAGAAAATGTAGATCCCCGATTGGCTGGATCAAAATAGGTGAAACTGCCTTATGTGGGCCAGACCTTATTCATCAAGCTATGGAAAAGGTCAAAGTGATACAGCAGCGGCTAGAAACAACTCAAAGCCGACATAAATCATATGCGGATGTTAGAAGGAGAGGAAAAGAATTTTCTATAGGGGATTGGGTGTTATTGAAGGTGTCACCAATGAAAGGGGTGATAAGGTTTGGTAAAAAGGGAAAGTTGAGTCCACGCTATATAGGGACATATAAGGTTATCCAAAGAATTGGCCAAGTTCTGTATGAGTTAGAGTTACCTAAAGAGCATTCAACCGTTCATCTGGTGTTTCATGTCTCAATGCTTCGAAAATGCGTAGGTTACCCATCTCGTATTACTTCTACTGAAGATGTACAGGTTACGAGAGATCTCACTTATGAATAAGTACCCATTGCTATTCTGGATTGTCAAGTTAGGAAGTTAAGGAATAAAAAAGTAGATTCTGTAAAAGTATTATGGAGGAACCAACAAGTAGAAGAAGTTACATGGGTAACGGAAGAAGCAATGAAATTGAAGTATCCTCATCTATTTCAGATTAATGAGGAGGATGAAGATGCGTAGTTGAGGCGTTGACAAGTAAGTATAAGTCTACATGTATTAAGTGATTATTAGTAGTACTAACTTAGGCTTCAACCTGTTTGGACTGGATAACCATTCTAACTTTCGAGGACGAATGTTTTAAGGGGGGAAGGATGTAACAGCCTGTATTACGCATATGCTTGTTATATTCTTGTGATACTTGACATAACCTTATAGTATAGGTGAGGGACCATGATTCTTATATGATTAGTGTTGGTTTAAACTAGCTCAGAAGGTGATGTGATGCCTTGCACGTTTCAGCATGTGTACTGCAAGTTAACTCCAACGGGAGTATTTAAAGAGACAGTAAGGTGATAATTGAGCTTAAAGTTGAAAGTTAAGTGCTAAGTTAAAGCAAAGGGATTAATATTTAGAAAATGGAATAAAATAAGTGAGTTACTTCCTTGACTTAACTAAGCTAGCAGCTAACAAGTAGGTGCATCACCTACTTTGACTTATTGACCAGTCCAAATGATCAAGTAGGTGCATCACCTACTTGAGCTATATGGATCTAGTTAAAAAGGCCAAGGTTTATGGATCAGATTTGGGCCTATGCTCATGGACTCACTTGAGGCACAAACTAAGTTAAATAAAAGGAAAATGAAATTTAGGCCCAACAGCCAAATCTGTAAAGGCCCAATATTAAGCCCAAGTGAAAGCAAGTAGGTGCATCACCTAGTGTGACCTTTTGAGTTGCTTGATGTACATAGCAGGTGCATCACCTACTTCATCAATTAGTGGCTGAAAATGAAGCTTTCTAGAGGATATTCTGAAAGGTGAAGAAAGCTCAATATAAGATATATTGGCTGCTATTCTCACTCATTTTAACACAAAATATTGAGGATTAACTCCAGCTCTCTCTCTCTTTTTTCTTAAGGATTAAAACAGCACCCTTAAAGCTCTTATAGGGTTATTGAAGAAACCTTCATCTTTGTAAGACAAGGTAAGTGAAAAGACTTATGGATTTAGCTTAATTCTCCCATGGATGATTAGGAAAACATGTTATTCATGCTCAAGTATAAGTATAAAGGCATAATATTTCCAGAAGCTACTGCTCACTTCCTTGGTTAGTAAGATACTTTTCTCTTCTTCTTTGGTTTAAGTGTGAAGGGAAGTTGAAGTTCTAGAAGAATTCAAGTTATAAGGAGAGTTGCAGAAATTGAGGTAAGGTGACTGGCTCCATTTTCTTCCTCCTTATGTATGAGTTTGAGTGAGGAATTATGGGTGTGCTGTCATAAAGAACTCAAGGGGGTGGTGAGTTCCATAATTGGTTGTATGATAAAGAATTTTTGAGGCTGTTTTATGTGTATTGTTGTTGGTGCAGCTTGGGTAACCTTGCAAAAGGATATATAATGTATGTATTGGAAAAAGAAGGAGGGTGCGGTGATACACATTATTTTAAGGGTTGTATGGGATAATTATCCGTCAAGTTAGCTACTATTTTATGAGGCTCACGGTGTAACGACCCGAGAGCACCCCCCAGCTGTTACATGCGTATTTGACTTCTCAGAGGTCTTATACAAGCGTTAGCATTCATTAATCGCATAGATCATAAAAATCACTATGAATTTAATACTTTTATTCAATGAAACCATAAGACTTCAAGAGTCATCAACATTTGAAAACATCAATACGCAAGCGGAACTACTAAGTCTCTTTAGCCAATCTTAGACAAGAACTTAAAACGTACTAAGGGACACGACCCTTTACAAATGGAATGAAACTTAAGTGTCTATTACAATGACTAAGAAACTTCTAAACATAGTCCTCGAATCTTGAGGACATACCAAAGACTTGGAAGAGTGAAGCAATCCAAGCAACTCCAAAGCACAATCTCCTCCT
>JAJOOR010003425.1:0-67427 GCA_036250505.1 Solanum acaule
CCATTTCCCACTCAATTTGACCCCCTAAACAAGAATATGAAGTCGGATTTTCGAAAAACGAAACGGATCTTTTTATATACAGCTAAACAAGTTTCCGAAGCACATTTTAAGAACTTTTTGGGTCAAATTCAATTATAACTATTTCATTAAGTTCTCGACTCCAAACTCACATGTGAGGCTCTAGTTTCGCTCTATCATTTTTCGGGTCGTTACATGCACAGATTGCTGCGATGTAGAACATGATGAACACTCACTTCAGTAATCTATCATTGGGACAACATCCAGCTCTGGTGAATATAGTCCAACAACCACCAATTTGGTGTGAAATTTGCGGAGGTGGTGATCATAGTGCAAAGGTATGTGATGCAAACCCAGATTCTGTGAATTTTGTAGGGAATGCACAACGAGGAGGAAGCCAGTAGAACTATGAAAACTCTTACAATCCTAGTTGGCGTAACCATCCAAATTTCTCGTGGGGAGGTAATAAGAATCAGGCCCAAAGCCAAAATCAATATAGACCCTAGGGAAATGCACATGGGTATCAACAATAGGCCCAACGGGAGCAGCCAAATAACATGAACATGGAGGAGATGTTGAAGAAGATTATGGTTGATCAAGCTCAGTTAGATGCTGATGTGAGAAATAATCAGCTAGCTACACAAAATTTGGAGAAACAATTCAGGCAGTTTGCTAGTGCCCAGAACTCACGACCGCAAGGAGGTTTGCCGCGAAACACTTATCTGAATCCCAAACAGGTAAATGTGGTAGGTACACACAGTGGTTTGCAGTTGGAGGAGTTCACTCCAAAGAAAAGAAATACTGAATCTGTGAGTAAGAAGAGTGAACTTAAGGAGAATGAGATTATAGCACACGAAGAAAGAGTGCAACCAATAGTGAAACAACCTCCTCCATTCCCTCAAAACTTCAAGAAGCAAAAGGAGGATGAATGTTTTTGTAAGTTTCTCTCTCTTTTGAAACAAGTTCATATTAATTTTCCATTGGTAGATGTTTTGCAGGGTATACCTAGGTAGGCTAAATATGTGAAAGAGATTGTGGTAAAAAAAAGGAGGCTGACTGAATATGAGACTGTAGCACTTAATGAAGAGTGCAGCTCCCGAATCCAAAATAAGTTTCCCATCAAACTGAAAGATTCGGGTAGCTTTACGGTTCATATCACTATAGGTCAGAGCATCCATGTGCGAGGATTGTGTGATGTAGGAGCCAACATAAATTTGATGCCTACTTCGTTGTATAAAAAGCTGGGGTTGGGTAGTCCTAAACCCACTACCATTATCTTACAGTTGGCTAATAGATATGTTGCTAGGCCAGAAGGTATTGTAGAGGATGTCTTAGTGCAAGTGGGATTGTTAATATTCCCAGTAGACTTCGTAGTGCTGAATTTTGAGCCCGATCCTGAGGTCCCATTCATTCTAAGGAGACCTTTCTTGTCTACAAGGTATGCTATGATAGATGTGACAATTGGGAAACTCACTATGCGGGCACATGATAAAGTAGAGGTGTTTGATGTTTATAACGCGTTGAAGCTCTATGCGGTGTATGAAGAGTTGTTTACGATAAAAGTGATAGTTATTGAAGTAGAGGCCCAATATATTGCATCCAAAGACCCATTAAAGTGAGTGCAAGTGGGAGATGATATTTGTGGGAATGTTGAGGCAAATGAACTGGTACAATTTCTTAACGTGGCAATTGTGGGGACGTCAAGAGATCACTGGGATCCTTTAAATAGGGTGTTGGGTCCTCCACACAACACCTCTATTGAAGAAGCACCCAAGCTGGAGTTAAAAGCATTGCCAACCCACCTCAGGTATGCATTTTTTGGTGAAGATAAAACTTTACCGGTTATTTTATCTGCGGCATTATCTGAATCACAGGTGGAAGCAGCATTAAGCATCTTGAAGAAGAGAAAAGCAGCCTTAGGTTGGCAAATGTCTGATATTCATGGTATCAGTCCCCTATTGTGCATGCATAAAATCTACATGGAGGAAAGGCATAAGCCGAGTGCACAACACCAATGGAGACTGACTCCAATGATGAAGGATGTGGTAAGAAAAAAAGTGATCAAGTGGTTAGATGCAGGGAATATGTACCCCATATCTGATAGTAAATGGGTGAGTCTAGTACAATGTGTGCCCAAAAAGGGCGGAATGACGGTGGTAACCAATGAGGAGAATGAACTGATCCTCACAAGGATAGTAACTAGGTGGCGTATTTTCATTGACTACATGAACTTGAATGATGCCACTAGAAAGGACCATTACCCTGTGCCTTTTTTTAATCAGATGTTAGATAGATTGGTAGAGCAAGAATATACTGCTTCTTGGATGGCTAGTCAGGGTATAATCAAATAGTCATTGTACCAGAGGATTAGGAGAAGATTACCTTCACTTGTCCGTATGGCACATATGCGTTCAAACGTATGCCATTCGGATTATGCAATGCACCAGCGACATTTTAGAGATGTATGATGGCAATCTTCCATGATATGGTGGAGGATTTTGTTGAGGTGTTCATGGACGACTTCTCGGTGATTGGTGAGTCTTTTGACCTTTGTTTGACTAATCTTGATAGGGTCCTTGTAAGGTGTGAAGAAACAAATCTTGTATTGAAATAGGAGAAGTGTCACTTCTTAGTTCGAGAGGGTATTGTGTTGGGGCACAAAATCTCCAGGAAGGGGCAATAAGTTGATAAAGCCAAGGTGGAGGTCATTGAAAAGTTGCCACCACACATCACTGTGAAGGGAGTTAGAAGCTTTCTGGGGCATGTTGGGTTCTACATGAGATTCATCAAGGACTTTTCTAAGACTGCAAGACCCATGTGCAACCTACTGGAAAAAGAGGTGAAGTTTGTGTTTGATGAAAATTGTTTACAGGCTTTTGAGTTACTGAAGAAGAAGTTGATAGAAGCTCCTATTCTGATTGCTCCCAACTGGGAGCTTCCATTCGAGCTTATGTGTGATGCTAGTGATACATCGATTGGTGTAGTGCTTGGGAAGTGAAAAGATAAGATGTTTCATTTTATATACTATGCTAGCAGGACACTTGATGCAACACAGTCTAATTATACTGTCATAGAAAAAGAGATTCTAGCATTAGTGTTTGCATTTGATAAGTTCATGTCATATTTGGTAGGCACCAAGGTTGTTCGGTACACTGATCATGCTGCAATAAGATATTTGTTCAACAAGAAAGATGCAAAGCTGGGGCTAATTAGGTGGATCCTACTCTTGCAAGAGTTTGATATAGAGATTAAAGACAGAAAGGGAACTGAAAACTAGATAAATGATCATCTGTCTAGGTTAGAGGACTCATCTCATGTGAGGAATAAAGGGCAGATTCGCGAAGAGTTCCCCAATGAACAATTGCTTGCCTTTGACATTGCTCAAGTACCTTGGTATGCAGACATTGTAAATTTTCTAGTGAGTGGTTTATTTCCACCTAGGGCCTCAACACATCAAAAGAAGAGGCTGAAGTATGATGCACACTTTTATATATGGGATGAGCCCTTCTTATTCAAGCAGGGACCTGATCAGATGGTGCGAAAGTGTGTAGCTGAACAAGAAGCACTGCAAGTGTCGGAGAGTTGTCACTCTTCGCCGTATGGTGGACACCACGGAGGCGAACACACTGCACATAAGGTATTGCTATCTGGTTTCTTTTGGCCTACTCTATTTAAATATGCTGCTATGTTTGTGAAGGGCTGTGATCAGTGTCAGCGGATGTGCACTATTTCGAGAAGGCATGAGATGTCATTGAGCAACATACTTGAAATTGAGATCTTTGATGTCTGGGGGATAGACTTCATGGGGCCGTTCCCATCATCCCAGAGTAATCAGTACATCTTAGTGGCAGTGGACTACATGTCCAAATGGGTGGAGGTAGTTGCATTACCATTTAATGACACAAAGGTGGTAGTGAAATTCATCAGGAAGCACATCTTCACTAGGTTCAGAACTCCGAGGGCCATGATTAGTGATGGAGGTACGCACTTTATTAATATTTCAGTGCGAAATTTGCTAGCAAAATATAGGGTGCGACACAAGGTAGCTACAACTTATCATCCCAGACTAGTGGGGAGGTAAAAGTGTCTAACAGAGATATGAAGCAGATCCTCCAAAAGACTGTAAATGCCCAAAGGAAAGATTGGGCTAACAAGTTAGATGATGCTTTGTGGGCATACCAGACTGCATACAAGACACCGATAGGGACTTTTCCTTATCGAATGGTATTTGGAAAAACGTGTCACCTCCCAGCTGAATTGAAGCATAAAACATACTGGGCAATCAAAAAGTTGAATTTGGATTTTGAGTTGGCAGGAAGGAAAAGGATAACACAACTGCACGAGTTAGAGGAATTCAGGCTACACGCATATAAGAATTCCAAGCTTTACAAAGAGAAGACCAAGAGGTGGCATGACAAGCACATTATTTCACACACTTTTGAGCCTTGTCAATTGGTGCTGCTGTTTAATTCAAGATTGAAGTTGTTCCCTAGAAAACTTTGGTCTAGGTGGAGTGGACCGTTTGAAGTGGTGATGATGACTAAACATGGTGTTGTAGAGCTAAGGAACAAGGATAAGAGCTCTACGTTCCTTGTGAATGGGTAACGCGTGAAGCACTACTTTGGAAAGGATGTTGATCCTGAGTTTGAAATGCTCACCTTGAATGACGAGTAAGTTATGAGATAGGTCGTGCAGCGACGTTAAATAAAGCACTGCACGGGAGGCAATCTATGACCCTTTGTAATAGTTGGACTTTATTCTTTTGTTGTGTTATTCCAATTCATAGGAATTAGTAAAAAAAAGATATATCTAGAAAAATACAAAAATATGAGTCGTGCCACGACCAAAACTAAGGCTCTGGATGGGAGGCAATCCATTGTGTTTGTACTAATAGGTTTTGAGCATAAAATGTGCAGTAATCAGGATTTAACATCTATGGCGCATTGCAGAGAGGAAGTTGAATTTCGCCTCACTTGGAATTATTTTTCCAAGGAGTGGTAGAATGGTCTGTGACCGTCCCGCGTCATTGAGGAGGTTCCCAAACTTGATTTCGTCGGTAAATTATTTATATGTTAAGAAGAAGGCAGCTCCGTAAAGGAGCCGCGTCGTGGAGCCTGACAAATTTTTTGATTCCACTAGGAATTAATTATTCTGTGCGAGGCAGAATGGTCAGTGTCCCCTCCACGTCGCGCCTTCAAGTAATTTTTTTTATTTTCATTAAAAGAGCGGGTTTTACCCATTTTATTCCCAAAATTACCCGACCTCATTCCTTTTAACCCCGATTTTTATTCACCCATTCATTTTCCCCAAATCGTAATTTTCCCCTCATTTTGGCTCGTACAAATTCTCCAGCTCTTCTCCATATCGCGAAGTCACTCCAACCCGTCTCCTTTTTTATTTTCTCTAACTACATCACTCTAGGTATGTATTTTCGGTTTAATCTTGCGATAATGGGTGTTTGTGCTTGTGGAGGCTGTAGATTATAATATTTGGGTTTGGGAAATTGGGGGTTATTGTTGAAGGTGGGGGCTGTGGTGCTATTACTTGTGCAAGGGATGATAATGGTTTCGATTCATAGTGAAGGTAAAGTGCTTGTGTACTGTAGCATGTGTATTTCGAAGTCTTGAGTAGAAATTGCCTATTACTATGTGTATGTGAGTCGAAGGGGTAGTTGAATAGGCTAGTTGGACTACTGTGATTTCGTGGTTGAATGTAATCATTTATACTATGGTGATTTTGTGTATTTCGTAATCTTAAATTGAACTAGCCCATTGTTGCTTGAAGTTACTAAGATTGTTGGTTTCCGGAAGTCTATTGGGCATTTCGAATTCTGAGTAGAAAGTTTATTTGCTTGTCATTGTTTAATTTTTTATTCTAACCTGGTTGCATATGAAGTTGTGGTGTGAATTCTTGAGTAGCACCGTTAGTGTCTTACTTGTATGAAGTTGTGGTTTGGCTATCCGGAGCCTTGAAAGGAAATTGTTGTGCGTGCTTAATTACTTTAAGTGCTTGCATGAGACGTGTGCATGAGGAGTATATTATTTTGATGTTGGTTTTTGTGTGTGTACATGTGGGAATTCTGAGTACCAAGGTGGAATCACTGCTTGAACCAAGTATGGGGTGATGTCTGTGTATCATCTAGGACTCATTGTATCTATTTGTGTGGTGACGCTGAATTCTATTGTGCTTGCAGGTAACCATGTCTGGAACTCAAAGACTTGGTAAGGAGGTGGCAACCTCTAGCCAGAGGAAGCGTGTTCGGAATGGGGGGAATGTACCCCCTGCACCTGCAGTACCTAGGGCCCAAACCAGGCGATTCAGGGTGAAAGTTGTAGTCAAAGAAGGAAAGATATGGCGGAAGAAGCACACTGAAGCGAGGCATTTTTCTGATGTATGTATTGACATGGACATCTTGGCGCGGGAGTTCCCCCTAGATACTGAGGCGGATCTGTGAGTTGCATATGGAGTTTATCTTTGCAGAGCTGGGAGAGTGCAACCTGCACATGGTACATGAGTTTTACGCCAACTAGGCGCCAGACGTGAGATCTCATTTTATGACTGTGCTGGGTGTCGATGTGACTATCACTCCTGCAGTCCTCAATGACACTATTGGGACTTCACCGAATGCGGACCCACTGGTGCTTACAGGTCTGAATATACTCCCACCATATTGGCCCATTCGACATACTCTATGCAGTCCTCAATCGATGGTGCAATGGACTAAGCATAGTGGGAAGAGATATCACCAATCTCTTCCCTATGCACACATGCTTAGGGAGGTTCGGGATTGGCTGAAGATTATGATAAAATGTTTGATATTGGGACTGTATTACATGGATATCACCCATGACAGGGTCTGTTTGGTCTATGCCTTGATGACGGCCACAAAGTTGAAAATTGGGGTTGTCTTGAAATCGGCGATGCGGAAGACCCGAGTTCATAAAGGGTGCAGGTATGCTTTCGGTGGTCTTATTACCAGACTGTGTCGTGCTGCACTGCAAGTGTTTCGAAAGATAACGTGGATTACATGGCACCATTTTTCCCAACACTGATGGACATCACGAGGAAAAAAGGGCCTGACAGTAGTTTGGTCCAACTCTCACCATTGTAAAGCACCATAGGCGGGATGAGCTTATCATTGCCATGATGTATGTCCTAGAGATATTGCGCCACCAAAATGGTTATCGGGCTTCTACTGACGTGCAATTAGGAGACGTTGAGAGGCGCTATCCGCTGAATTCCCACGCCAAGGCCCTACTTGGCATTGGTCCTGCATTTCGTGAGTTGAACGATGATGACATCCCGACTTATGAGGAGAGACTGCATACTAGCTCGGACGTGGAGTCCTATTCTGATGAGGAGGTGGACCCCGCTCAGTTCGATGATGAGGCTGAAGGGGGTGATGCTGTAGAAGATTGATCAGGAAGTGTTTTCACCTTACGTCTGTATTGTATTGTTCTGATATTTGTGAAGCACGGGATAATGCTAATGTTTAAGTGTGGGGTGAGGGTGCAAATCATATCTGGTCTGTATATATTATTGAACATTAGTAGAGTCTGCATTTTATTTTTGTTTTATTTTGGGTTTCTTGGATGTTGTTTTCGGTTCTTTGGCCAAGAAAGGTCCCTTTGAACCGTGCAAAATACAAAAATATTTTATCTTTTTAGGATTGAGTCAGTCGTCGTAGTTGAGTCACATTGCCCAATGATATATGGATGACGACCTTCTTAAGGGCAATTTTGTCATTGAGTCTTAGATGGGTATGTGCTAAAGCTTTAAATTCCGAAAGGAAATTGTATGAAATCATGATTTGAAGTTGATGTATGAATGTAGTTGAACTTGTGTATTTGACTTTAATGATTACAACTTAAGCTTAAATTAAACCTTGTGCATGAACTGATTGTGTTGTTGTTATTGATCCATTCTTGAGTAGAACTTGTGCCATGAGCGGTGAGTTATTGTAGTATCCATGTAATGCATCTTGGTCTAGAACTTGCCCGTCATGTTATTGAAGCGAAATAAAAGTGGTGTTTAGTTTAAAAGATGATAATAGGCTTTCTTTGAATTGTCTTGAATATTAGCCTTTTCAGAAATAATATCCCTAGTATAGCCCCATTGAGCCTTTTAGCATTGATTTTATTCTAACCCATGTAATTAAGTTGAATCCTTTTTATTGATACCGTCAGTCATGATCCCAAATCCCTAATGCACTATGTTAAGAGGAGAAGTGAAAACGGCGAAAAGAGTAAATAGGGTGGAAATGTTTAGTTTGTGGGGGAAGAGAGAAAATAGGTAGTAAAATGATGCCCCATAAGTTTAAATCTGAGATTGGCCCTAGTCCTTAAGACATTGTGCACCTCGATTAAGGTTAAAAGCCTAAGTTGAAGGTGGCTAACTTGGAGAATACCTTAATAATGGCCCTGGCCTCTACAAGGACAATGTGCACCTTAACTCGAGAGAAATCTCTAAGTCAAGGGTGGCTATTGTTAAGTGTCAAAAAAAAATATAGAAATAAAGGGATGTGTGGAAAATAAAGACGAGGTTGGAAGTACTAGTAGGTAAATATGCAGAAAGAAGGGGCTAAAAAAATGGTGAAAGTGAAATCGAATCTAGTGCATTAGGGAGGATAAGTCACTAATTTTATCTAAACGAATCCTGCCTTACCTCAAGCATACATTACAACCAGAACAAGTCCTGTTTGATTTTGAGCATAACACACTTTATTATTGGAGATGTACATAATGGGAAAGCGTATGGTTCTCAATGCATGAATGATGATGTCTTTGTTGAGTGAGAGCGTACTATGTTTACAAAGTCCTTAAACTATATTCAATTTGCTGAGTTGAGTGTGCAAACTATTCTTTAAGAAGAGGATCAAGCTAGGTCAAGACAAGTCTCCATTGTTCCAAGCTTTGTTGTCTTTGTAACCAAGGTATGATGGCTTATTCATTCATGAATTCCTTTCATCCATAAAGCCCCCATGTTTTACCCAATTTGGAAGAAGATTTCCCCAAGTCAATTTAGGGTTTCTTCTAATGTTATGGGTTATGATCCAATAGAGTGGATTATGATTGTTTATGATCGTTTATGATTGTTTATGATGGAATTGCATGTTTTTAGTATGATTATACATGTATTCTTGATTAACCTATGATTCTAAGGTGAAATTGATATAGTTTGGTTTCATGCCATGAAAGGGGAAATTGAGGGCTTAGATGTGATCTTCTAAGATTGATGAATTACTTTATGAATTGCTTGAGATTAGGGGACATATATATGAATTGCTTAAGAGTAAAGCATATAGACATGAATTGATTAGAGTAAAGCTTATATAATAAATCATGATTAGTAGTGTTGAGATTGAGTCTATATGATGATAGATGATTAGAATTGATTAAGAATGAAGCATACGGTTAGAATGTCTTGAGAATTAGGCATATATGATGATCATTAGGAGTATTCCTTTGAGAGTAAGGCTTGTCGTATAAAGGTGATTTCTAGGGCTTTGAGGGTAAAAAGCTAGTATGATAAACTAGGAATGTTAAGGCTCTAAGGGTGAAGCTTATATGTATGTTGATTTGAGTGTGATGTTGTTGTGGAAGGAGTTTACCCACATGACCTATACGATGAGTATAGGAGATTATGCATGCCTTATAGAGCCTATGTAAATGCTTTATGAAAACTTTGAGAGTAAAGTGTCTATGATTACGATATTGAATATGAGATGAAAGCTTTTACGTAAGTTGAGTCCGGCTTCCAAATGAGATCCTTTTGCACAAGTTGAGTCTGGGCTTCCAAGTATATCTCATGAGAATTGCCTAAAATGAATCTAAGAGTAAAAGTGATCATGGATGGTGATAGTTGCTCACGCATGATCTAATAAGCCTTCATAATGAACTAAGGCAGACTTCAAGAAGTACCCCATCAGTGTTCAAAGGCTTTATGTATGAACTATGTTAGCTTGAAGTAGTGATATGATATAGATTCATGAATATCTTGACTTGGTAAGATAAGACCATACATGTTAGCTTGAGATAGTAGGACTCATATATAGCCTTAGATTGAGAAATTGTACCCTTCCAATGTAGCTTGGACTAGCATAATAGAATGTTTGGATGATAGCTTGACTTGATGAGGCCACATCAGTTCATGATAGCTTGGATTGAGCAATAGTACCCTCCCTTGAGTAGCTTGGACTTGCATGATAATATGGCTTCCATGATTGCTTGGTCTAGCATAGTAAGGTGCTTTTCCCTTGATAGCCTTGAATTGGTAAATAGTAACCATTCATGAGTGATGTTATGCTATGGACTGGTAGAGAGTTACTCTTCTATGACTAATATGAATATAAGGGACAAGTCTGTAATCTAAGTAGCATGTATATGATGAAATAAGATTGCTTCAAGGAAGTATTGTAAGTATGTTCTAATATGAGATTTGCTTATATGATGTATGCTTAGCTTGGATTGTTTCTATAGTTGCCTTCCTTGATATGTTTGACTAAAGGTGATTGTTCCTTTGTCTATGAGAAATAAGCTAAGGATGAGATCAAAAGACGATGAGTATGAATGAGGACCTAAAGTAGTTTGCTTAGTATGGGTGAGATTATGGGGTCTTACCCATGAATTGCACAAGCATGCTTGAGGTTACTTATGAAGTGTTTATCTTATGTTATGTTGATCTAGATGCATTGATTATGCCTATGACTATGTTGTTATCTCTTATGCTTATGACTTATGTTATTGTCTCTTGTGATTTTGGTATATGTCTTATGTTGACTAATGCCTATGATAAGCTTTTGTTGATGATTTATGTTAGACATCATATTTAGTACTTTATTGTACTAGCGCATACTCTTGCCTATATTCTTATCAAATGTAGGGTCCGACGATCTTGACTTCCATTCCCGTGGCTAGGATCGTAGTAGAGCAAGCAAGTGAAGATTTGGCGAGTCCTCATAGAATTGAGGATTTGACCACTATGTTCTTTTATGTCTTTCTTTATGTTTAGACTTTTGAATGGGTGGTGTCCCTAATAATTTCATGTATTAGATGGTTTGAGACAAATTTAAAGACTTCCGCTTCTTTTTATGAGACTTCGATTGTATTGGAAAATGTTTTAAATTTTTGCACTTTTCTATTATCTTATGTTATGCTAAGTGGCTTGTATGAGGCCTCTCAGGGTCTTGTATGTCATGTTACATCTAGGGTGTACCCTTGGGTCTTGACAACTTGGTAATCAAAGTACAAGGTTTAGAATGGTTCCAGGATGTCTCAAACCACGTCTAGTAGAATCTTGTACATAAGTGTGAAGCGCACCACATTTATGAATAAGAGGCTATTAGATGTTCAGGAAACTTCACTTCTTCATTTTCTAAGTCGTGCCATAGAGTTTCACTCTACTAGGTCTTTCTCCTAATCCGTTCTCGGTGGTTTTCAGGATATGGCTACTACAAAGGCTAGTGCTAGAAGGAATGAGGAAGACAATGTGGATCAAGAAGTTCCTCTCCAAGCTCCTCCTCAAGCTCCGAATGATCATTTGGATGAGAATGTAACAAATGCGGAGTTTAGGTCGGCATTCCAAGTGTTGGCTCAAGTCGTGACGGCACAAGTCAATAGAGAGGTGGTAGCTCTCGTGAACCCAATTGTGGGTACATTCGCTTCAAGAGTGAGGGATTTTTTATGAGTATGAACCCTCCGGAGCTTTATGGGTCAAAACTTGAGGAAGATCCTCAAGAGTTTATAGATGAGGTCTATAAGGTGTTAGACATTATGGGAGTTACTCTAGGAGAGAAGGCGAAACTAGCCACTTACTAACGTAAAGGAGTTGCTCAAGTGTGGTTTAATCAATGGAAAGAGGCTAGATTGGTGGAAATGGGTCCCATAGAGTGGGAGAAGTTCAAAAATGCTTTCCTTGATAGATTTTTTCCTCTAGAGATGAGAGAGGCTAAGGTGCTTGAATTCATTAACCTTAGGCAAGGTAGTATGAGTGTTAAGGAATATGCATTGAGGTTTATCCAACTATCTAAGTATGCTCCATCTATTGTGGCGGATCGTAGGGCTATGATGAGTAAGTTTGCGTCGGGAGTGTCCAATCTAGTGGTGAAAGAATGTCGTACGGTCATGCTTGTTCATGATATGGATATTGCTCGTCTTATGACTCATGCTCAACAAATTGAGGAGGCAAAAATAAAAGGCAGATATAAGGAGAAAAAGAGGTTTAGAAATGACAATGGTGATTCCTCTCATGTGAAGTCCGACGGACATAGTCATTCTAGGGATCGACAAAGGTTTTCCGGACAAGACTACTCCAATGCTCCTAAGTATAGTGAAGATAGGGTGTCTGACCCTAAGCCACAATGAATTAGTAGTGAGTCTCTATGGCCTACCTGTGCTAGATGTGGAAAAATACATGAGGGTAGGTGTTTGGCCGGTAGTGAGGGTTGCTTTAGCTGTGGTGAGAGTGGCCAAGAGATGAGAAATTGTCCAAGGATGAAGGCTAAGGGTAAGTAAGTTTCTCCTAGTGATTCAGATGGGAATGCTCCAAAGAAGAATAGGTTATATGCTCTCCAAGCTAGAGGTGAACAAGAGTGTCCTCCCAATGTTACTACCGGTATGTGTTTTATGCTTTATTAGATTCCGGTATTGCTTGTCTTTTGTGACTAGATATGCTAGACTTTGATGTTGTCTTTAGTATGAATGGGCTTCATTGTTGTTATTGTTGTATTGATGGTAGAACTCGACTTAGTCATTATGAGTTTCGGGGTATGTTTGGAAGATTTGATGAATAGGGTGTTTAGAAGAGACCTTGAGATGTTCAATTAGTAGACTCCTATAAAGAGTAGTAGTGTAGTTCACCATGGTTTAGAATCATCATGTGTGATGGATGTGAAAGCTTAAGTGGTAACTTGATCCGGCCTTAGAATTGAAAGTAATGGTGCTTAGAAAGTCCACCTAGGCTTACTCCCAAGGGGGAGATGGTGTGCTAAGATAGCAAGGTCATTGAGTATTCTTAATGTTCATGCTTGAGGTTGTTAGAAATTCTCACCTAGAAAGGTGTAGTGAGTTTGGGAAGTTTAGTCCCTGTCTTGTAGACCCCTAGAAGACCTTGAGGTGATAAGTTCCTCTTAGTTGTATTATGTTTTGGAGTCATGTGTGTTTTAGATGTTTCCATGATTTCCTTATGTGGTGCATGTTCATGAAAACTTGTGTTTTGAAAGAAAATGAAGTTGCATAATTAATTTTCCTCATGTTGATGTGCATTGAGTAGAGTTTCCTATAGACTTCATGAGATGAATTGATGAACATGTCCTAGCTTGGAGTTGAGAAATTCCTCCTTGGATGTATGTTAGGAATATAGATTGCATATAGACTCCATGAGATTGTGTTGAGCATGCTTTTAGCTTGGAGATGGTAGTTCCTCCTTGGACATGAGCAGATGTAGAATTTCATGCATTTTTGGGTTGTTCGATGTAGTTTCTACCTTCCTTGTGTTGCATTATGTTTAGCATGGATTTGAAGTTTTCCTCTTTGGTTGTGTGCATAAGTGTTGCACGCATCATGATGGGTTGTTAGTCTAGAGTCATAACATTAAGAAGTGCTTAGAATGTCATTAGAGGACGAATGGTCCCAAGGAGGAGATATTGTAACACCCCGTAGCCTTGAGTGAGAAGTTTAACATGATTTGGGAGACCCAAGTGCCACCCACGAGGCCACCCACGCCCCGTTGATGGAACCACGCCCCGTAGGTGGGCAGCGTGGGGGAGCTCCTCCTTGAATCTTCCTAAGGCAGTGTCCACGGGCAGGACCCACGTCTCGTTGATGGGTCCACGCCTTGTGGATGGGTTCGTAGGTCCCAAGCCCTGAATGACAACTGTTGCGCCCAAATCGCACACGCAAGTGCACGTGGTCATTCAAGTATTAGAGTGGCTCTTATAAAGAGCCGGGTATCGTACCCACATGGACTCACGATTAGAATCACTTAATTCCTCAAAACTTTCAGCTCAACACAAGTGTTATCAAGATTTAAAGAGTGCTTTATTTTATAATCTAAAAGTTAACCAAAATTAAACAAGCACAATTCAATTTCAAAGGTTTCAAGCATTGATTGGGTAAAGTCTAGGGCTGCAGCTCTTATCAGGATTCATGCAATTTATATTATTTAAATGGATGTTTATCAACTATCGAATCAATGATCACAAGGTTAATAATATGATTATGGTCTCCCGACCTCTAATCGCCTACGATAAATGACAACCTAACTACATCGTTGAGCGGGTTAGGTTGGACCAAGTATCGAGCATTACGATTTCTTCCTATATAATGACCAAGCATGGTTTCTAGGTATATCCCTATCCTAGATACAAATTAATTCTAATTATTAAGAGAAAATCATGCTCATTATGCCCCAGGTTCTATCCTCTTATTCCTCTCCCGAGTTCAATTCGGACAATGTATTTATTTCAATGGTGATCAGGCACGAAATACGAAAAACAAGAACATAAGAGAGATTCATATGATAGTTATATGCAATCCATGAAAACTTAATCAATTACAATGATCCTATAGCCACAGCCCTAGAACTAGGCTATTTAGCTACTCATTATAGTATCTTCAATCAAGCAATGATTAAATGACATAAAAAGATTGAAAGTAGAAGAGTTTAGGAAATAACCCAAAAAACTGATGAAATAGCTCTCCAAATCGTCGTTCTTCAAAACCCAGAAAAAGAATAATTAAATAAAATAAAATCTGAGTCTATTTATAATTAAGTCGAAACGGCCAAAACTGGCAACTAGGGGCGCCACACGGAGACGTTTTTGAGATTTACTTCGTGACAAAACAGTCTTCTCCGCGACACGGTTACTCCACGGACCGTTCTACCTCAGAATACTTTTTTGCGAACAAAATAAAAATCCCTCTCCGCGACGTGGAGAGGATACATCTATGCCTTTAGCATTATTTTCTTTTCTTCCTTTTTGCTGCTTTTGACTTGGAACCTTTCACGCTTCCTGGTGCCCATTTTATTGTTCGTTTCTTCATCTACGCTCACCTACACAGCTAATCATGTTGGTTAGCTCATATACAACCAAAAGGCTCGACACGACTACAAATAAACACAAATTGATTTCAAACTTGGGTTAAATATGGGTATTAGTAGGTTCATGGCATATAAATACGCCTATGATCACTACCCCACACTTACAGCTTTGTTCGTCCTCGAACAACTTACTAACTAATCCTAGACTTAGACTCCCTACTACGGTTTTTGTGCATCCGCCACTTTCTTCCAAGGATCTATAATCAGTTAACACATACATGATTTCATTCAAAATAGGCATGACTTCTGTAATTGACTTGACAACCTTTTGCAACCAACACATTCAACAATATGTGCACCATTACATATCACCTATCTTTCATACAGATAATATTTGAGAGGGTATTGGATTCTTTTTGGTGAGTTGAGAGAATGACTTAAATGACTTAGTTTAGGGGTCTAAAATCTTTATATAGGTGGTGTAAACTATGGTAAAACAACACCACTTAATCCCTAATTAATTTTGGAAAGTTCCGTTAAGCCCTCACTTAACTGACCTACTGCCCCACTGCCTCAACCCATGAGACCTCGACCATGGGGCCTGGTTGGACCCACAGTCTGTGCTAGTTGGGCGTGGTTTGGTTCTACAAGTTATCATTCAGGGCTTGGGACCTATGACCCCATCCACGAGGCGTGGACCCATCCATGAGGCATGGATCCTTCCCATGGATACTGCCTTAGGCAGATTCAAGGAGGAGGTCATCCACGCTACCCACCTACGGGGAGTGGTTCCATCTACGGGGCATGGGTGGCCTCGTGGGTGGCACTTGGATCTCCCAAATCATGTTAAACTTCCCACTCAAGGCTACGGGGTGTTACATACTACTCACAAAAGGATCGTCTAAACTAAGGCCTCCCGGACTAAACTTAAGTTAAACTCAACCTAACCTATGGTCATAGCTCAAGGATCAATAAACTCAACACAACCCAAGGGTTCAACCTAAATCATGTGATACCACCCAAATATAATCAATCTAGCTAATCCAAGTCTAAGAAAAAGGAAGCCATAACCTACCTCAAGGCCCAAAACCGCACACAAACTACAATTTTGGTGCTTTGCCCTTCCAGAGAGCCCTGGATTGTTGCCAAGCTAACAAGAACACAAAGAGCAAGTTAATATGAGTTCAATGATACCAATATCACTAAATTGAAAATTGGAGCAGAGATCAGTCCTAAAATAGCCCAGGAATCGACGTAACTGAATCACAAATGGAAAACCTGTATACTGTCCTCATTAGGGTAAAGATCACATGCCCGAAAGATGGGCGAAGATGGAACCCAATTCGGACCTCAAATGCTTTAATTACCTTACTTTAAAGTTTTGAAATCAAGGCATTTGAGGTCGGAAACGAAATTGAATTATGAAATTAATGACATAAAAGTGTAAAGGAAAAGGAAAAGAAAAGAATCACCTTTGAAGCATAGGAAAAGGCCAAGAACAACTCCAAATCACCTCGATTCGAGCTCCAACTCAAATGGGTTCTTTTGAAGAAGAAAATGATGAGAAAGGGATTCTAATTGCTGCGATTTTCGCAAAGGCGGACCTAAGTTTGCTTAAGTAGCCAAAGGGTCGCAAAAACGGAGCCCGCCTAAGAGGCGTCTTTCTCTTAAGCGACCTTTGCAAAACCCTAGGGTGGGTCGCTTGAGCGATCCCCGTCCCTCTGATGCCCTTCTCTTAAGGGACCTCTAGGTTGCTTAAGTGGACTTCACTTAAGCGATCAGGAATTCTTTTAAGCCATCGCACCAAACACCAGCAGAAATTCAACAAAAGGCTTAAGTGTCCAAAACTTCAACCAAGCCCTCAGAATTCATTCGGAGTCTAAATGACCCAAACCAAAAGTGAAAACCACTTGGAAACGACATTCCAGACTCAACTAAATTGAAAAAACTGCCATCTGAGGTTGTCTCATAAAAATATTTACCAAAGTCAATATTTTAACAAAGAAAACACAACAAAACACCAAGAAGTTGAAAACTTACTCTGCCGCCCTCGAGAATTAAACCAAAGGTAGTTTTAGGCCAAACTCAACATTCCAAATCTAACCGCACTGACGGAATCCGATTCTGAGCATGTTTATGAAGAAAGCTGCCTAAAGCTAAAATGCCTAATCGCACCAACTCCAAATGGAAGTCCGAAAACCCTATCCAATCATCATACTAGACCAAACTAACCTCTTCGAAGATAATGGAACTGAGGGAATTCCGATCTGACATCAGAATCTCTGGATCTTGACCAAAGTTAACTCTTGCAAGCATTAAGTTTCCAAAACTCAAAACACGCACCAAACTCAATCGAAGACCTCAGGACCAACCTAACCCAACACCACACACTAGCTACAAGGAAGCTATGGGAAGGGGTAAAATAGGAAAAACACGCATAAAACACAGAAATAACCCCGAAGGTCATTACGGTATTCAGATCAAATCAACCTACATTTGTTATGAACTTTTTTTAACCTCAATGTAAAACATGTTTAAAGTATACTTTCAAAACCATAAAGTTAAAATTAGTAAAGAAAATATAATCTACAACAAAGTAGAAACAATATTGGTCGAAAAGAACAAAATCGAGTCTCCTGAAAGCATATTGTGTCCTTAATAAAAAATTTCCCTTCAAGTACCTAAGGTTAATTTAATTTATCCTTCCAGGATAGAATAATCTTACTCACCGATTTATTGATAGCTTAAACCATGATGTCAGTGAACCACTCAACAGGAGTACAGTACACTAGAACTTGTTTGTGTAGAATGAAAAGATGTCAAGAAAATTTGTTATTCAAAAAACAAGAGAAAACCTTTCTATTTATAGACAAGAAAGTGTAGTATGAACATCTGCTTAATGTGCCTTATCAGAAAGGTTTCAATCCTTTGGAAAAGTCACAACTTTTTGGAAAATTCACAATCTTTCGGAAAAGTCACAAATTTTTGGAAAAGTCACAACCTTTTGGAAAAAGTCACAACTCTTCAAAAAAGTCACAATCATTAATTTTCCATTCACACCTTTTAAAACCCAACAGTAATCGCATAATGCTATACTTTGATGCCTCTTAAAAACTAAATTAAATTCTTCATTAATGATAAGAAATGATCATAAACAATAAGGTTTGACTTTCATATCTTGAAATATTAAAAGAACTTATTATGATGTATTTCAATATCTTCACATTTTGCATTGTTTAACTCCTAAATTCTCAATTACATGTACATATATCATACTAGTTTCTAGACACGTAACGCATGTGTAGCTCATGCAATTTAATATAGACTTTCTAAAAGGGAGTATATAATACTCTATTTAAATATTTGTATAACGAGTAATTCAAAATCTGAACATGCAAAGTAACAATAATTCAGTTAAAAAGTAGATTCAAATACAACATATATTTGTAATGCAATATTATTCATTTGTTATGTAACATAATGAGATATATGCTTGGGAGTTATTTTCTTTCTTTATGAAGATAGCAACTTCAGGTATGATACTAATAATGTTTTTAAAATAAATATATCTATACTATATTAGAAGTTAGAGGCCACAAAGCATCCAAAAATGACACAATGAAACCAAGAATATGATAAAGAAATTTGACATAGTGTGGTAACTTTATAAAGTGCAAAGAATATGAAAAGGATGTAGAGTATTTAACTAATTGAAGATTAAAAGACCAAAGATATAAATGCTTAATTATGAAAAGTTTGATACTATAACTGGTAATTTTAAAAGGTTTGGGCACTAACAGTCTACAATAATTGCTGCAGAGAGAAATAGTAACCCCCTACAGATAAACATTTTAGTTTCTAACATGTAAAGGTTATTAGAGGAATAGTGTTAATTAAGTGATCGGGACAAAGTGATTATTTTTAATATGATTAGCGATATTTTCATAATTCAACTTTCAACTATGGAACTTTCCACTTTTAATATAATATGATCTATTGATGATATGATATGATTTACAGAGCGTATACTTTAATTTATTCAATTATATCCTTTTTTTCTATGTCAAGCATTTGGATTTTTTTCCTGACATATATGGTATTGAAATTTGAGCACATGACATCTGTTTGTGATCATCTCATCTGAAAGCTTAATGCATTAGAAAGAATATACAATTGTTTGCTTGATTATGTTCTCAGCATTCGGTGATGGAAATTAAATCTGCCGGACTAATTAAATCAAATAGGAAATTGAAGATAACTTTCTTTTATTAAAGCCTATGATTGAAATCTTACTGATCAAATTTGCAAACTAGCATTGCTTGACTATATATATAATTGCACCGAAGAACCATTTTAAAAATACCGAACTAAATCGAACCAAAGTTAAAAAAACTGAACCGAACTGAAATATTATGGTTTGGTATTATGTGCACACTTTTTCAAAACCGAACACCGAAACACCGAACCGAAATTTGATAAAACCAAACCGAAGAACCGAACGTCCAGCCCTAGTTTTCATTAGGTTGAGGTTGACCGGTCTTGGTGCAAATAGACAAGTGTAATCACATCCGCTTTTGGGTCGTAACAATTCTCTTCCTTCACTGTTTCTAACACAAAAGCAACATTACAATAACAATGGTAAAGAACAGAGGCCTGATCGTGTATGGCTGATTTATCTTGATGATGAATTTCACGATAACAAAAAAATGAAGTTATTTCCATTCAGAGGTAGAAATGGAGGTCTTAATCCAAAATCTCAATTTAGAATTCCACTCACACTCTGTTTGGTCAGATTTAACATTAATATTTAGTAGGGGACTCAAAAGTAAACTTTCTAGAGATCGAGAAATATGTGTATGTTCATGGGATTTGGATCGAACCATAATAGTGTAACAACCTGCTTCCATTGTTATATAAAAGCCAAAGGGAAAAAAATTTGGGCCGGAAAACTTTTTCGTAATAACTTGGAATTTCCCAACCTAGTCCAGATTTGGACGAAATCGGAGTCAGTAAGGTCTAGGGAAATCTGGCAATAATTGGATGATCTAATTATGATTTTGATCACATTAGTAGATAGCTAAGACGTTAAGGAACCCGTACGACTTTACGGAATTGAATTCGGGCGAGTAGAACTCCCGAAACTGATCTTAGCGTGAACGCGTATGTTCTGAGTGTCATGGGATGAAGGTGTGTTGTGAAATGGGGGGTTTGAAATACTTAAAATTTCTCACTGTTTCCGTGCAAGCCACTGTGGCGGAATTATTCCCGCCAGGGTAGGGTCGATGTAGCGGGGTGAGGAACGTTGTGGCGGGACAGTCGCGATTTAAGTCAAAAATAAACCCCAAAATTAATTTATTCTGCACTTTTCGAATTTGAGAGCTAGGAGACAACCCTCGGCGAGTTCTTGACCATTTTTCACCATTCTTAAGCCTAAATGTAAGGTTTTAACTCCCTGAATCCGTTCTTTGGTCCGTAGAATGTAAACTAGTGGGTAATTGGTACGTTACGAGTCTTTGATCTTGATGTTTATGCTTTGTTAGATCCAGGGGCTACTTTTTCTTTTGTAACTCCTTATATAGCAGTTACGTTTGATGTTAGTCCAGAAACTCTCTCAGGACCTTTCTTAGTCCCTACTACAGTAGGTGACCCAGTTATAGCTATATGGGCATACAAAAATTGCCATGTCACATTCCCTCAGAAAGTCACTTCAGTAGATCTTGTAGAGTTAGAAATGGTAGACTTCGATGTCATTCTAGACATGGATTAGTTACATTCATGTTATGCCTAGGTCGATTATAGAACTAGGATTGTTCATTTTCAGTTTCCAGACGAACCAATCTTAGAATGGAAGGGTAGTAGCTTAGCCCATATGGGTCGATTCATTTCTTACCTTAAGGCCAAAAAGATAATCTCTAAGGGTTATCTCTTTCATCTAGTTTCAGTTAAGGATTCAAGCTCTGAAATCCCAACTCTTGAGTCAGTTCCAGTGGTTAATGAGTTTCCAGAAGATCTTCTCGAAGTTCCTCCTGAAAGGGAAATCGACTTTGGAATTGATCTACTTCCAGATACCCAACCTATTTCTATTTCTCCTTACATAATGGCTCCAGCTGAGCTTAAGGAATTAAAAGAGAAGTTGAAAGACCTTCTAGATAAGTGCTTCATCAGACCTAGTATTTCGCCATAGGGTGCACCAGTGTTGTTCATGAAGAAGAAGGATGGTTCTCTCAGAATGTGCATCGATTTTAGGCAGTTGAACAAGGTCATAGTCAAGAATAAGTATCTTATCCCCAGGATTGATGACTTGTTTGACCAATCTCAGGGTCCTTGTCATTTCTCAAAGATAGACCTCAGATCGGGTTATCATCAGCTCAAATTCAGAGATAGTGACATTCTAAAGATGGCCTTTAGAACTCGGTATGGTCATTATGAATTAGTAGTAATGTCATTTGGACTAACCAATGCTCCTGCAACTTTAATAGACTTGATGAATAGAGAGTTCAAGCAGTACTTGGACTTGTTCGTTATCGTCTTTATTAATGATATCCTCATTTACACTAGGAATGAGGAGGAACATGCAAGTCATTTGAGAGTTGTTTTGCAAACTCTCAAAGATCACCAGTTATTCGCTAAGTTTAGTAAGTGTGAGTTTTGGATGCAGTCAGTTTCTTTCCTTGGGCATATAGTATCCAGTGAAGGGATCCGAGTGGATTCCCAGAAAATAGAAGCAGTGAAACAATGGCCTAGACCTACCTCTCCTACAGATATCACAAGTTTCTTGGGTCTAGCGGGTTATTATAGAAGGTTCGTGGAAGGATTTTCGTCTATAGCCTCTCCGTTGACTAAGTTGACTCAGAAAAAGGTCAAGTTCCAGTGGTCAGATGATTGTGAGAAAAACTTTGTAGAACTGAAAACTAAGTTGACTACAACTCATGTTTTGACTCTACCAGAGGATTCAGACAGTTATGTGATTTATTGTAATGCATCCAGAGTCGGCCTAGGTTGTGTGTTGATGCAACGAGGTAAGGTTATAGCTTATGCTTCCAACTAACTTAAGGTACATGAGAAGAACTATCTGACGCATGACCTCGAGCTTGCAGCAGCGGTGTTTGCACTCAAGATTTGGAGGCACTTCTTTTATGGTGTTTATGTAGATGTGTTCACAGACCATAAGAGCCTTCAGTATGTGTTCACCCAGAAAGTGTTGAATCTTTGCCAGAGAAGATGGCTTGAGTTCCTCAAGAATTATGACATGAGTGTGCATTACCATCCTGGTAAGGCAAATGTAGTAGCAGATGCCCTTAGCAGACTATCTATGGGTAGTGTAGCACATGTTGAGGAAGAAAGAAAAGAGCTAGCAAAGGATGTTCACAGGCTTACTCGTTTTGGAGTTCGTCTTATGAGCATATCAGATGGTGGTGTGACAGTTCAAAATGGATTAGAATTTTCATTGGTAGTGGAGGTTAAGGATAAACAAGGCAGTGATCCGATATTGCTCAAACTCAAGGGTGCAGTCCATCAACAGAGATTTGATATATCCTTCCAAGAGGGAGATAGTGTGCTTCACTACCAGGGTCGATTATGTGTTCCTAATGTGGGTGAGTTGAGACAATAGTTTATTGTAGAAGCCCGTAACTACAGGTTTTCTATTCATCCATATGCCATTAAGATGTACCGTGATCTCCGGGAAGTCTTTTGGTGGAATGGCATGAAGAGGGATATAGCAAATTTTGTGGCTAAGTGCTCCAATTCTCAGCAAGTGAAGGTAGAACATCAGAAACCAGGGGGTATGACTTAAGATATCGACATTCACATTTGGAAGTGGGAAGTGATAAACATGGATTTCTTCACATTCATACTCGCAGATAGCATGACTCCATTTGGGTGATAAATGATAGAGTCACTAAGTCTTCTCACTTTTTGGCGGTCCAGACTACAGATTCGGCAGAGGACTACGCCAAGCTTTACATTAATGAGATAGTTAGGTTGAATGGGGGTTCCTTTTTCTATCATCTCAAATAGAGGTCCTTAGTTTACCTCTCATTTCTGGAAGTCATTACAGAAAGGTCTTGGTACTCAAGGTAATCTTAGCAGAGCATTTCATCTACAACTGATGGTTAGGCAGAGCGTACCATTCAGACCTTAGAGAACATGTTGAGATCTTGTGTGATCGACTTCAAGGGTAGTTGGGATGATCACCTTCCTCTTATAGAGTTTGCCTACAATAATAACTACCATTCCAACATTCATATGGCCCCTTATGAGGCATTGTGTGGGAGTAGGTGTAGATCTCATGTTGGTTGGTATGAAGTAGGTGAAGCAGCCTTGATAGGGCCAGACTCAGTCCTTTATGTGATGGAGAAAGTGCAACTCATAAGAGATAGACTTAAGACAGCCCATAGTCTCCAGAAGTCCTATGCAGATGTAAAGAGAAGGGAACTAGAGTTCCAAGTTGATGATTGTGATTCTTGAAAGTGTCACCCTATGAAAGGGGTGATGAGATTTGGCAAGAAAAGAAAGCTCAGTCCTAGATATGTAGGCCCTTACAAGATTCTAAAAAGGATTAGTAAAGTGGTGTATGAGTTAGAGTTGCCAGCAGAATTAGCAGCAATGTATCCAGTCTTTCACATTTCACTATTGAAGAAATGTGTGGGTGACCCAGCATCCATAGTGCCATTAGAGAGTGTGGTCGTGAAAGATATTCTTTCGTATGAGGATGTACCAGTTGAGATTCTTGATCGTTAGGTTAGAAGATTGGGAAAAAAAGAAGTTGCTTCAATCAAGGTTTGGTGGAGGATTCAGTCCATAGAGGGAGCTACTTAGGAAGCAGAAGCAGCCTTGAAATTCAAGTATCCTCGCCTCTTTCCTTCTGATTCCACTCCAGCTTGAGGTATTAATTCCTCTTCAGTTTTTCAGTTATTCATGCGTAGATCCAGTCTTAATATCATGTTTCCTCAGTTTGTACTTGCATTTTCAGCGTATTTGCGTGTTCTTGGAACCTAGTTTAGTCAGAAATCATTTTCAGTATTTTAGTGTTAGGGATTATAGCCCTATCCCTCCATTTTAGCTAGTTAGTCTTCATTCGAGGATGAATGTTTCCAAGGGGGAGATAATGTAACACCCCATATCCGAAAATGGACCTCAAAACTGTTTTCCAGAAGTTGTTGGTGCAACTCACGGTCGCCACCCACGGCCTGTGCTGGTGGTCCGTGGTCACACCTGAAACCATCCCCAGAACTCAGCCCAAAAAAATGGCTAAGGGTAGACCCACGCCAGGACCTACGTACCGTAGGTCAGACCACGGTCTGTGGTCTAGGGCCGTAGTTCAGACCCCCAAATTTCAGCCTCTAGTACTGATCGACGAATGACCAGCATGGACCGTCAGTCGATCAATGGTACGTCAGTCTCGTCCATCAGTCACTCCGACAATAGTTAAGTCGGGGGTCTTTTGGTCTTTTCCTTAATCGTTTGACCCCTAAACTATGTCGTTTAGACCCTAAATTATGAGGTTTTAGTCAGTTTAAGCCTAGAAACATAACTAGAACTCACCTAAGTCAAATCATTAATCAAACTTAGAAAATATTATAGCGTAAAAGGAGAAAAGAGGTCAAGAACCCTAGTTCAAGAACGCAGTAAGATTCCATCGGTTCCAGCCCGAAATCCAAAGATTTCTCCGTGGATTCATCACCAGGTACGTGGGATTTCACTTGTGGGTTCCTTTCGCCCATTGGGTGCCTAGATTTCAGTCAGATTTTTGATTCCCTATTATTAACTAGACCTAGGGTTTCTAGAACTTCAGCAGATTATCATGAATTAGTTATTTATATGTTCCAAATCAGATTATCATGTTATTACTTTGTTTCCTGCATGAATTTCAGAACCCTAGCTTGTTTGTTCTTTATCTCCTGACTTATACATGCTAGGTCAGCTATTTCAGTATTTCAAATGTACATGCCTCAGTTTGAATATGTCATTATCAGTAAATAAATGTGCATTCTCAGTTTGCATGTCAGTATTTTGAGCTATCCAGTATATTTTAGTAATTCAGTCATAATATGTTAATCATTTAATCTATTGGGAGTACCATAATATCGAGTTGGACTAGGGTCAGTCACCCATATAGTCCCAGAACTACGAGCCACGTAGGTTATAATTCCCCTCTGTGGGCATCATTTTAGTGATCATACCAGCATGCATCTACACCTTTGGCCTGGTGTATTGGGTCCTCTCAATGGGGCAAATACATCAGACTTTACATTTAGCATATGTGGTTTTATTATCGGTTATTAGTAGTTCCCACAGTTCAGTCAGACTATATTTTAGTATAGTCAGTATTTAGTCTCAACATATTATAATTTGGTCATTACATTCAGTTAGCTCAGTGTTCAGTATCTATATCATGTTCAGATTATACTCTTGCTTCATTGCTTGTTCAGTTATATGTTTATTTCAGCTTTACTCTATCCTGCATGCTTAGTACCTTTCAAGTACTAACGCATACTCTGCGCTACATCTTCTTGTGTGTAGGTTCAGATTCTCAGCATCTAGATCACACTTAGATCGGTCCCCGATCTCTAGGTCAATAGCATTAGTGGTGAGTCCTCATTCTTCGAGGACAATAGTCATGTTATCTGTCAGTTTTCATTTTTTTAGTTTCAGTTTTGCTAGACTTACCTAGGGCATGTCCCAGCACTTCTAGTCAGTTAGAGGCTATTTTCAGAAATAGTTAGATTTAGCTTAGTATTTGAGTTTGATGTTTCTTTTGTATTAAACTCTCAGATTTGATATTCAGTTTTAGTATATGGGTATCCCCCATCATTTCAGATTCACTTATTATTAGCTTCCGCATCAGTTTTATTTCTCATTTTATCTTTAGTATGCTCATGATTATGCCAGTAGGGTTAGCTTGGGGTCACGTGTGATCCTAGGTCTCGTGCTTGTGTCTCGGGGGTAGCTCGGGGCGTGACATTGAGTTTGTGACTTTTCAGCTTCTAGTTGAGGCTAAGAAGTGGTGGAGAGCTTATGTGGATTGCAGATCTTCAACTTTACCCCCACTTACTTGGACACAATTTCATGCTTTGTTTTTGGAGAAATATGTGCCTCAGACCTTGACGGATCGTAAGAAGGATAAGTTCATGGATTGGAGCAAGGTGGTATGTTTGTGTTAGCTTATGAGGCCAAGTTCCATACTTTATCTAGATATGCTACGCAATTGGTGACTATTGAGGAACAGAGGATCCAACTATTTGTTAAGGGACTAAACTTTGAGTTACAGGTATTGTCTGTTCACATGACCTCTGCAGAAAAAAGCTTCTATGAGGTAACGGATTTTGTGAAGAAAGTGGAGGCGGTGAAGCGAGACAGTCAGACTAAGGCATTGGCTAAGAAAGCCAAGAATTCAGGCAACTTTCAGGGTTCTTACTCTAGAGGTTCGGGAAGGCCGACTCTTGCAACCCGACCAATTCAGTTCGTTATGTCCGCTTCTATAGGTAATTACTCCGGAACTCCACCTCAGAATTTGATTCAGGATAGCCAGGGAGTCGCACTTTCGGCGGACAGCAGGCCATCTTTTGATTGTATTTGTTACAATTGTGGAGAACCTAGGAATATGAGGAGAGATTGTCCCCACCCGTGCATGTTGGATTCTGCGTAGCAGCAGTCTAGAGCAGTGGTACCCGCGGGAAATGGTAATGATGGTCGAGGGTGTCCACAAGGTGGGCGAAGAGGAAATCAGCTAGGCCGCGGAGGTAGGGGAAATGGTAACGCAAGCGGGGTACAGTGCAGCCAGGCAGGGAAGTCACTCGTAAAAATGATAGGGCTCAGTGTTATGCCTTTCCAGGCAAGACCGAGGCAGAGGCGTCTGACGTAGTGATCGTAGGTACAATTCTTGTCTGTGACCAAATGGCTAATGTGTTATTTGATCCGGGTTCTACTTATTCTTATCTATTCGTGCAATTTGCCTCAGAATTTGCTATGATTTGTGATATACTTAATGCCCCCATCCATGTTTCTACCCAATTGGAGAGTCTGTCATATTCACTCATGTCTATTGTGCTTGTCCTATTTTGTTTATGAGTTTCCAGACTTGGGTTGATTTGGTGATTTTGGATATGACTGACTTTGATATAATCTTAGGTATGACTTGGTTGTCCACTATTATGATGTACTTACTTGTAATACTAAGTATGTCACTCTAGAAATTCCAGGAAGGGAAAAGTTAGAGTAGGAAGGGGTGTACAAGTCTAAGCAAGCTAAGATCATATCCTCCATTCGGGCTAGGAAATTGGTAGGGTAGGGTTGTTTGGCTTATTTGGCTCATATTCGGGATGTTGAGGTTGAGTCTCCATTTATTGAGTCCATCCTTGTGGTGTCAAAATTTAGAGAAGTGTTTCCTACTGATTTGTTTGGTATGCCGCTGGATAGAGATATAGATTTCTTTATTGATTTGGAACCTGGTACCCGCCCCATTTATATCTCTCCATATCTCATGGCTCCGACAGAATTAAGAGAGCTTAAGGCTCAAATCCAAGAACTTCTTGATAAAGGATTCATTCATCCTAGTGCTTCCATGTGGGGTGCTCCTTTTTTTTGTTAAGAAAAAGGATGGTAGTATGAGGATGTGTATAGATTACCAACAATTGAATAGGGTCACCATTCGAAACAAGTACCCATTACCGAGGATATATGATCTTTTTGACCAATTGCAAGGCGCATCAGTTTTCTCTGAGATTTATCTAAGGTCTGGTTAACATCAGTTAAAGAATTAGGCCTGAGTATGTGCCCAAGACGGCGCTTAGAACCCGTTATGGGCACTATGAGTTTCTAGTTATGTCGTTTGGGTTGACAAATGCGCCTGCAGCTTTTATGAGTTTTATGAATGGTGTGTTCAAACCATTTCTATATTCGTTTGTTATAGTCTTTATTGATGATATTTTGGTGTATTCGAAAAGTGAGAAAGAGCATGCTGACCCTCTTCATATTGTTCTAGGTGTTCTTGGGAAACAAAAGTTGTCTTCGAAATTTTCTTAGTGTGAATTTTGGTTGACGTCAATTGCCTTTTTGGGGCATGTGTTTTCGAAAGAAGGGGTAATGGTAGATCCCCAAAAGATTGAAGTGGTTAAGAATTGGGTTCGGCCTAGCATTGTGACTGAAGTTAGGAGTTTTGTGGAGTTCGCTAGCTACTATCATTGGTTTGTGAAGAACTTTGCGTCTATTGCCACACACTTGACAAATTTGACCAAAAAGGAGATACCATTTGAATGGACTGAAAAATGCGAGGAGAGCTTTCAAAAGCTCATGACTCTTTTGACCACTGCACCTATTCTAGCACTACCCGTTGAAGGTAAAGATCTTATTATTTATTGTGATGCTTCACATTCTGGTTTGGATGCAGTGTTGATGCAAGATAAGAATGTTATAGCTTATGCATCGCAACAGTTAAAGGTGCATGAGAGGAATTATTCAACGCATGATTTGGAGTTGGCAGCGGTAGTATTTGCTTTTAAGATCTGGCAGCATTATCTTTATGGTGTCAAGTGTGAGGTGTTTACTGATCATCGCAGTCTACAACATGTATTCACTCAAAAGGATTTGAATTTGAGACAGAGAAGGTAGATGGAGTTACTTAAGGATTATGATGTCACCATTCAATACCATCTGGGCAAGGCTAATGTAGTGGCAGACATTTTGAGTCTAAAAGAGGTGAGTATGGGTAGTTTAACTTGCTTGAGTGTAACAAAGCGACCTTTGGCTAATGAAATCCAGGCCTTAGAATCTAAATTCATGCAGTTGGGAATCTCAGAAAGAGGTGGGGTGTTAGCTAGCATTGAGGTTAGGGCCACGTTCATTGAGAAGATCAAAGCCAAACAATTTGACGATGAAAATTTGAATGAGCTTAGAAAGAAAACTGTGATTGGTAAGGCACAAGAGACCACTCTTGATGCGGAAGGTGTGCTTAGTTTAAAAGGAAGGATTTGTGTTCCTCGAGTCGATGACTTGATTCAGAAATTGTTGACAGAATCCCATGGTTCGCGATATTCCATTCATCCGGGTGTGACCAAGATGTACCAAGATTTGAAGCGAATTTATTGGTGGCCTAGCATGAAGAAAGACATAGCGGGGTTTGTTGCTAAGTGTCAAATTTGCCAACAAGTAAAGTATGAACATCAAAGTCCTGTAGGTTTGCTTCAGAGAATGCAAATTCCAGAATGGAAGTCGGAAAGGAGAGCTATGGATTTTGTGGAAGGTCTCCCCAAGACTTTGGGAAGTTTGATTCTATTTGGGTAGTTGTTGATAGATTGACTAAGTCAGCCCATTTTATTCCAGTCAGAATAGATTATAATGCTGAAAAATTGGCTAAGGTTTATGTGAAAGACATAGCAAGGTTTCATGGGGTGCCTCCTTCTATCATCTCAGACCGTGGTATGCAATTCACATCCAAGTTTTGGAGGAAGTTACATGATGAATTGGGCACACAACTCACTTTTAGTACAACTTTCCATCCACAGACGAACGAGCAGTCAGAGAGGACTATTCAAGTGTTAGAAGACATGTTAAGGGCATGTGTAATTTATTTTGGAGGACATTCGGAAAAGTTCCTACCATTGTGTGAGTTATCCTATAATAATAGTTATCACTCCAGCATAGATATGACACCGTTTGAGGCACTTTATGGGAGGGGATACAGATCACCCATAGGATGGTTCGAGGCTGGAGATGTGAAACCTTTGGGGGTTGATTTAGTGAAGGATGCTCAAAACAAAGTGAGGAGTATCCAAGCTAAGCTTTTAGTGGCCCAAAGTAGACAGAAAAGTATGTAGACCATAAGGTAAGAGATATGACATTTCAGACTAGTGAGAAAGTTCTTCTTAAAGTGTCACCCGTGAAAGGGGTGATGAGATTTGGCAAGAAGGGCAAGCTTAGTCCTCGTTACATTGGACAATTTGAGGTTCTTTATTGTGTAGGGCCAGTGGCTTGTAGATTGGACTTACCTCCCAACCTATCGAGAGTTCATCCGGTATTTCATGTGTCCATGTTGAAGAGATATCATGGTGATGGGGATTACATCATAAAATGGGACTCAGTTGTGTTAGACAAAGACCTTCAATATGAAGAGGAACCGATTGCAATTCTTGATCGTGATGTCTGGAAGGTGAGGACCAAAGAGGTTAAGTCCTTGAAAGTTCAATGGAAGCATCGTCCAGTTGAGGAAGCTACTTGGGAAACCGAGAAGGACATGCGAGACAAGTATCCTCAGTTTTTTGTCGATTCGGGAACTACTCTACTCTAACTTTAACCCATTTTCTCCTAGTTTGTCACACGAGAACGAGTGATGGGTAAATTGGTATCTATTGTAACGACTTATTTTCGTCGTTATAGAAAAGCTAACGGGGAAAATTTTTGGGCCGGAAAACTTTTTCATAGTATCTTGGAATTTCCCAACCTAGTCTAGATTTGGACGAAATCGGAGTCAGTAAGGTCTAGGGAAATATGGTAACAATTGGGTGATCTAATTATAATTTTTATCACATGAGTAGATAGCTAAGGCGTTAAGGAACATGTACGACTTTATGGAATTTAATTCGGGCGAGTAGAACTCCTGAAACTGATCTTAGCATGGATGGGTATGTTCTGAGTGCCATGGGATGAAGGTGTGTTGTGAAATGGGGGTTTGGAATTCTTAAAATTGCTCATTGTTTCCGTGCAAGCCGTTGTGGCGAAATTATTCCCGCCATGGTGAGGCCGATGTAGTGGGGTGAGGACAGTTATGGAGGGACAGTTGCGATTTAAATCGGAAATAAACCCCAAAATCATTTTATTCTGCATTTTTCGACTTTCTAAGCTAGGAGACGACCCCAGGCGAGTTCTTGGCCGTTTCTCACCATTCTTAAGGTTAAAGGTAAGGTTTTAACTCCCCAAATCCATTCTTCGATCCATAAAATGTAAACTTCTGGGTAATTATCGATGGGGGAGGGTTTTGATCTGGAAATTATGGTGGAAAAAGCCCTAATATGGGTATGGGGATAGAGGATTTGATTTAGGGTTGATACTATTGATTCGGGTAATTGGGACTTGTTTATTGATCCTCGTATTATTATGATTGTTTGTAGACCAAGAATAAGTGGAAAGAATCCAAAAAGGGAAGAATCAAGTTTTTTAGGGGATTCAAGCTTTGTTCGAGGTAGGTGATGGTTGTGATTTCATGTTGTGTGATATATGTTTGTTCTTGCTTCATTATAATGCATGTATGTATGCGAATGTTGCATTATTGATCACACAAATCGTAAATGATGATAGTTAAATGATTGAATGCCATGATTCATGACTTGATTGTATGATTATGAGAATATGCTTGTGATTGTGATTGTGGCTTGTTGAATGGATCGTGTGTTGCGTTTTGACACAGTAACTAGAATCGGTTGCCACGTACCGACATAAATATTGGAACGGGTGTCACGATCCGACACGCAAACTTGGAACGGGTACCACATACCGGTACACAAACAGTTTAGGTGTGGATTTCATGAGAGGACCAATGACTTGGCATAACTGTATATCTTGAGAATTGTGAATTGTACGTTATTCGTAAATGATATTGATATTGTATATGTTCGGTGTATGCATGTTATTATTATGTTGTAATGGCTTATGTATGTTGCACTTAGTGGGATAGCCACATGATCCTACCAGTACACTGTGGTTGTGTATTTATACTGCACTTGCTCTTTCCTTGTTGAGTACAGGGAATCTTCCGGTGGCTATTAACAGACCTCGCTTAGAAGATCAGTGATCGTCATCGAATTCAAGGGTGAGCCAGTTCTTTCGGGATTCCATGAGTTCCCTTTCGTTTATGTCCTAATTTCTGACTTAGCTAGTGCATTAGGATTTCTTATGTTTAATTGGGTTGTACCCATATTCTTAGACTTGTTGAACTTTAGATGTTTTGGTATATTGACTTACAGGTTCTAAGTATTATTTTGCATTTGTTTTTATTAGACTTTTGTTTGGAGTTTATGGGAACTCCCTATTTCTTTTCCTTAGCATTTAAACCTGTTTCCGTAACTTTAAATGACTTAGTTTTGGTTGAGTTTGTTAGTTTGGGTTGTGGTAATGGTTTTTCCACCGGAGGGTTAGTGTAAGTGTCACTCACGACGGTCTGGGTCATGACAAATAGCTTTCACTCAAACCCTTCATATGAATAAATGAAAAGGACTATGATAGAATTCCAAACTCAAACTCATATCTTCAAATCCGCCAAATGTGGATGTAGAGCATCAGTTATAAATTTATCCAAACCTATACCTAATAACTTTGGCTTCGACTTTTGTATAAGAAGCTAGCAAACTAGCCTGAACACCATGGATATAAAGAAAAAGAGTATGTGGATGACCTTAACTCGAACTTGTGAAAGTACAAAAATTATTTTTGAAAGATCCTTGGCTCAACAAGAAAAAAAGAAGAAGAAATAAACAATATCGACAAGAAATAATGTATGATAAATGCTTAGTACAATAAAAAAAAACAACAGGTAATAGTAAAATGAACTATGGAAACCACATCTTTAATCTTACATAAATTTATTTGTTGGTAACTTATTATATCAGATAATTGTCTTAGAAATTGAACTACGAAAATAAAAAACAATATTAGAGTGCATTCGGATATTGTAGCTCACTAAATCCCGGGTATCAGCTAGACTTTTTCCCTCAAACACAAGTTTTTGTAAATGAACAAGTATGTTAAGCTTCTATAGAAGCATGCCCTTCACATCCTTGACCAACTCATGCATGTGCACGTCTAGAGTAATACTTCCACCACTCGTCTTGATTAGGATCTGTATTGTTCTACTCTTCACCCTTAAGACGGAATGTTCGTTGATATCACACTGATACAATATCTTCGAATCTTACAATTTTTGTTTCCCAAGAAACAGATCCATAAAATTTATCGAGTAGCCAATTCTGCTTTCTATAATTGTTTTAATGTCGCGAATAGTTAAGGAAGCCATGACTTTTATTTTAACCATTTCCTTTGTTGGCATTACCATAGAAATAAGAAACGTGTCTCCCGCATTGGAAACCATATGAAGTGTTGATCCAACATCGATTTTGTAAAAAGCTAAGGTTCTGTAATCTTCAAGAAACTTTCCATCATGAATAAGAGAAACTTTATTTGGGTTTACTCCTTCTTTGACCCCAACCCTACATTTGACATCCTGGATAGTATCGAAAGTCCTTGAATAAACAATAATTGCAACATTAGCATAGGGTCTCTTCACCAAAAATACCTTAGGGACTGAATTGTAGATATAAGCATTAAGGGTGGAGCTTTCAATAATTCCACAATCCATTAGCTTATGTCCATCATCTGTTAGGCGAACACCTTTTGAAAATAGTTGTTAAAGACATTCTGGTATGCCCTCCTTATCATGTAATAAAGATTTCGCGTGTCCGATACTATCTAATTCCTTAGTTGTTATAGTGATTGTTTTAGTAACCTTCACGTCTATAGTCATCTGCAAGAGGATAAACAAAACAAGAACGGTAATTAAATTGTGTTAAGTTAACAATCATAAGCACCAGCAAACGAAAACATTCTGAAGCACAGATGAAAAATGTCGGAGAATGCAAAATCTTAAGGTAAAAATCATATCGACAACAATTCAATTTTATCTTCCCTAAGAAAGTTCAAAATACTCTGCCACTCAGTTGTACAATGTTGTCGTGCCTAGTCCATAACTCACATTTGTAAGTCTCAGCTTGCCTATGTTAGTAGGGGATTCACACCCGAAGAGAACAAAAGGCTAGATCAATCAAAAGGTTGTGAAAGCTAATCCCACCATTTTAGCATAAAATTTATCTCGGAATTTACTAAAACCTGTAATCAAACGTGAAATAACATTTTATCTCGAATTGTTAGAAGGAGAAAACCTCTTTTTCTTTTTCATCTTCAACAGCAGTTCTCTTGTGCTTTATGCTCGACTCCATCTTTTGCAAAGCTTGAAATCTTCTACAAAATACCACAAAAGCAATAGAGAAATTAAGAAGCAAGTATTACTTTAACTTTCTAGTACAATGTCTTATAAATGTGAATGTACTCGAATCAAATCAACCTACTTCTACTATAGGAAAAAAAATATTAAACAATAAAGTAAAATGTGAATTAGAAGATTAAGTAATCTCATAATGTCAACAAATTCTTTTTCCCGCTGATTTTGCCTAATCATGTCAGCATGTTTCAGCTTGTCTTGAGACTTTCGCAATTTCAGGAAAGTTGAACAAATCATGGGATTATGGTGCAGTAAATAGGCACCAGTTTTCACTAGAAGTGGAGCCTATTTTTCTGGGCATTTTCTATTTCTTTGTGCCAGATAGTGGAGCCTATGTTTTCTGAGCATTTTCTATTTTGTGGCAGAAAAACAAAAGAATTTAGTAGTCTTTTTTGTATTCCTCATTTTGAGTTCTGGAGAACTTGGAATTGTACTCTCCCTTCAACATAGTGGATTTGCTCGTCATTACCCGTGGTTTTTTCTCGACTTGGGTTTTCCACGTTACATTGTGTGTCATTAATTGTGTTTCTAGATTCCTTTCTCGATTATTCATACTTGTCTTATTTTTTATACATCTTATTTCCTAACAAGTGGTATCAGAACAAGGTTCAAGCATGTCTACTGTAACCAAGTTTGATATAGAGAAATTTGATGGAAAAATTAGCTTTAGTAACTGGAATATCCAGAAGAAGGTTGTTCTCACACACAATGGTTTGAAGAAGGCTTTAGTAGGAAAGTCAAAGAAGCCCAATTCTATGAACGACGAACAATGGGAGGAGTTAGATGAAAAGGCACTTTCTTCAATTCAACTTAGTCTTTCCAAAGATGTTTTGCGGGAGGTTATTCGTGAGACACTGCTGCAAGTCTTTGGTTGAAACTTAAGTCTCTCTATATGACCAAAAGTCTTGCTAATAAACTCCGTCTCAAAGAGAGTTTATACATGCTTCGTATGTCTGAAGGTTCATCCATTCAATCTCATCTTGATGCATACAATTCAATTATAATATATCTGGAAAATTTAGAAGTTAAAATTGAGGATGAGGAAAAGGTTGCGTTGTTAATTGTCTCTTTCCCATCTACCTATAAGCACTTCAAGGAGATTATGTTATATGGAAATAATGAAACTTTATTCTATGAAGATGTTAAATCAATTTTGTTGTCCAAAGAAAAATTTGATCTTGACGTTCATTTTGAAGATAAAGGTGAGGGCTTGTTCGTTAGAGGTAGATCATAAGACAAAGGGAGTACATCTAAAAAGAAGTTCATATCTACATCCAAAGGGCATAATTTCGGCAAGACATGTCGCTACTGCAAGAAACCAAGACATGATATTTCTAACTGCTATAAACTAAAAAATAAAAAGAAGAGGGAATAAAATAACAAAAAGATCCAGAAAATTGTTGAAGCCGGAGTTTTGGAAAGTGATTCTAAAGGTGATGTTTTGTTGGTTGTCTCTGTTGATAAAAGAAACTCGTCTGAATGAATTTTTTTATACTAGATGTACATATCATATGTGTCCTCATAAGGACTGGTTTGTAATATATGATAAAGCTGAATGTGGCGTTGTTCTAATGAGAAATGATGTCCAATGCAAAGTTGTTGGAATTGGTACTATACTCATGATGGTGTTATCAGGACCTTGACAAACGTTTGTCATATTCCTTACCTGAAACACAACTTGATTTCTCTAGGTACTCTAGAATCTTTTGGATGTAAATATTAAGCTGAAGGTGGAGTTCTCCAGGTTTCAAAAGGTGCTCTGGTCTTGATGAAAGGAATAAGACGTGGGACACTCTATTACTTGTAGGGTTCAATTGTGACAGGGTTTGTAGCCGTTTCCACTTCATTGTCTGATGACGATCTCACACATTTATGGCATATGCGTCTGGGTCATATGAGGATAAAGGTATGACTCTTCATAGCAAAAGAGGTCTTCTCGATAATCAAGGTATAGGAAAATTGGGTTTCTGTGAACATTGCATATTCAGAAAACAAAAAAGAGTGAGTTTTTCAACAACTACACATCGTACACTTGGTATTCTTGATTATATTCATTCAGATTTATGGGGGCCTTCAAAGGCTCCATCTCTTAGAGGAAAACGCTACAAGATGACCATTACTGATGATTTTTCTTGCAAAATTTGGGTTTATTTCTTAAGACATAAGAATGAAGCTTTTCTTAAGTTCAAGAACTTCAAGGCTCTTGTTGAGAACCAAACTGGAAGGAAGATAAAAAAAAACTCCGCATTGATAATGGTTTGGAGTTTTGCGAGTCAAATTTCAATGAGTTCTACACAAGTCATAGTATTGCTAAACACATGTCACGACCCAGACCATCATAATTGGCACCCACACTAACCCTTCGATGGGAAAACCACTACTACAACCCAAACCAAGCAACTCAACCAAAATACTAAACCATTTAAGTTACGAAAGCAAGTTAAATAGCTAAAGACTGAAGTTCCCATAAACTTCCAAAAGATCTAACAACTAAACAATGCGGAAAAACACCTAGAACCTGAAAGTCAATGTACCAAAACATCTAAAGTTCAACAAGTCTAAACAAGAAGGGATACAACCCCAAACTAATGAACTAATAACTAACTAGAAAGTCTAAGTCCGAAATGTGGACATAGATAGAAAGAGAACTCATGGCAGCCCGGAAGAACTGCCTCACCCTTGAATTTGAACGATCATTGATCTTTTAAACGAGGTCTGTCAATAGCTGCCTTAAGATGCCCTATACTCAACAAAGAAAGAACAAGTGCAGTATCAGTACACAATCACAGTGTACTGGTAGGATCACGCAGCTATCCCACTAAGTGCAACATACATAAGTTAATACAACAATATAATCACAGCATATATCGAACATATACAATATTATCAACATTTACGAACAACGAACAACTTCACATTTCTCAAGATACACAAATACGACAAGTCATTGGTCCTCTCATGGAACCCAAACCCAAACAGTTAGTGTACCGGAACGTAGTACCCGATCCAATGATTATGCCGGAACGTGGCAACCGATCCCATAATTATATTGGAACGTGGCAACCGATCCAAGTTAGTGTGTCGGAACACAACACCCGATCCATTCAACAAGCCACAATCACAATCACTAAGTACATTCTCATAATCATACAATCAAGTCATGATACATGGCATTCTTCATTCATATTTTCTCGTTTACAATTAATGTGATCAATAATGCAATATTCGCATACAAACATGTATCATAATGAAGCAAGAACAAACATACATCATACAGTCATAGAATCACAACCATCACCTACATCGAAACAAGCTTGAAACCCTAAGAAACTTGATCCTTCCTTTTCCGGAATCGTTTCGCTTGTTCTTGGTCTACAAACAATCAATATAATACGAAAATCTATAAACAATCACTAATTACCCGGATTACTAACAATTCTAACAACCCTAGATCATATCCATGATCCCAAGTATCCAAATTAGGGCTTTTTTCACCATAAATCCTTATCAAAACCTTTCTCCATCGATAATTACCAGTTAGATTACGTTCTACGGATCAAAAAATGGATTCAAGGAGTGAAATCGTATCGTTAGCCTCAAAAATGGTGGAAAACTGTCAAGAAAAACCTGGGTTCGTTCCTTAGCTTTCAAATTCGAAATTCGCAGAATAAAATGTTTTTGGGATTTATTTACGACTTTAGGTCGCGTCTGGCTCGCCACAGCGGCCCTCACCCCGCTACTGCGGCCCCGCCATGGCGACCAAAATTACCACCAAAGCGGCTTGCACAAAACAGTGAGCTAATAAAAGAATTCCAAAACCCTCATTTCACAACACGCCTTCAACCAACGACACTCAGAAACTATATGTTCATGCTAAGATCAATTTCGGGAGTTCTACTCGCCGAAATTCAATTCAGTAAAGTCGTACGGATTCCTTAACGACTTATCTAACCACTCATGTAATCAAAATCCTAATTAGATCACCCAATTTCTACCAGATTTCTCTACACTTTAATGACTTCGATTTCGTCCAAATATGGACTAGGTTGGGAAATCTCAAGATATTACGAAAAAGTTTGTTGGCCCAAATTTTTTCCCTGTTGGTTTTTCTATAATGACAGAACTCGATCGTTACAATAGATACCAATTTACCCATCACTCGTCTCTGAGTGACAAACTTAGGAAAATAGGCTAAAAAAGGAATGAAATAGTACCTGAATTGACGAACAATTGGGGATACTTGTCTCGCATGTCCCTCTCGGTTTCCCAAGTAGCTTGCTCAACTGGACGATGTTTCCATTGAACTTTCATGGACTTAATCTCTTTGGTCCTCAGCTTACGCACATCACGATCAAGAATTGCAATCGGTTTCTCCTCATATTGGAGGTCTTTGTCTAACACAATTGAGTCTCACTTAATTATATAGTCCCTGTGACCATGATACCTCTTCAATATGGAGACATGAAATACCGAATGAACTCCCGATAAATTATGAGGTAAAGCCAATTATACGCCACCGGCCCTACGCATTCAAGAATCTCAAAGGGATCAATGTATCGTAGACTTAGCTTACCTTTCTTGCCAAATCTCATCACCTCTTTCATGAGTGATACCTTAAGAAGAACATTCTCACCAGTCTGAAAAGACATATCTCTTACCTTTTCTTGAGTATCCTTCACTAAATCAACCCCCAAAGGTTTCACATCTCCAGCCTCGAACCATCTTATGGGTGATCTATATCCCCTCCCATAAAGTGCCTCAAATGGTGCCATATCAATGCTGGAGTGATAACTATTATTATAAGAGAATTCACACAAAGGTAAGAACTTATCCCAATGCCCTCCAAAATCAATCACATATGCCCTCAACATGTCTTCTAACACTTGAATAGTCCTCTCCGACTGCCCGTCCGTCTGTGGATGAAAAGTTGCACTAAAAGTGAGTTGTGTACCCAATTCATCATGTAACTTCCTCCAAAACTTGGATGTGAATTGGGTACCATGGTCTAAAATGATAGAAAGGGACACCCCATGCAACCTTACTATTTCTTTCACATATACCTTAGCCAATTGTTTGACATTATAATCTATTCTTACCGGAATAAAATGGGCTAACTTAGTCAATCTATCAACCACTACCCAAATAGAATCAAACTTCCCCAAAGTCTTGGGAAGACCAACTACAAAATCCATGGCTATCCTCTCCCATTTCCATTCCGAAATTGGCATTCTTTGAAGCAAACCTGCAGGCCTTTGGTATTCATACTTCACTTGTTGACAATTTTGACACTTAGCCACAAACTCCGATATATCCTTCTTCATGCCCGGCCACCAATATATTCGCTTCAAATCTTGGTACATCTTGGTCACACCCGGATGAATAGAATACTGCGAACCATAAGATTCTGCCAACAATTTTTTAATCAAGTCATCTACACTAGGAACACAAATTCTTCCTTTAAAAGTGAGCACACCTTCCGTATCAAGAGTGGTCTCTTGTGCTTTACCAATCGCAGTCTTCTTCTTAAGTTCATTCAAATTTTCATCCTTAAATGGTTTGGCCTTGATCTCCTCAATGAATGTGGCCCTCACTTCAATGCTAGCTAACACCCCACCTCTTTCAGAGATGCCCAACTGCATGAATTGATACTCCAAGGTCTGGATTTCCTTAGCTAAGGGTCGCTTGGATACACTCAAGCAAGCTAAACTACCCATACTCACCGCTTATTGACTCAAAGCGTCTGCCACCACATTAGCCTTGCTCGGATGGTATTGGATGGTCACATAGTAATACTTGAGTAACTCCATCCACCTTCTCTATTTCAAATTTAGATCTTTTTGAGTAAACACATGTTGCAAACTACGATGATCAGTAAACACCTCACACTTACCACCATGCAGGTAATGACGCCAGATCTTAAGAGCAAACACTATCGTTGCCAACTTCAAATCATGTGTTGGATAATTCCTCTCATGTACCTTTAATTGACGCGAACCATAAGCTATAACATTTTTATCCTGCATCAACACAGCACCCAAGCCAAAATGTGAAGCATCACAGTAAACAATAAAATCTTTACTTTCAACCGGTAATGCCAGGATGGGTTCAGTGGTCAAAAAAGTCTTGAGCCTTTGGAAGCTCTCCTCACATTTTTAGGTCCATTCATATGGTATCTCCTTTTTGGTCAAATTTGTTAAGTGAGTGGAAATAGAGCAAAGTTCTTCATAAATCGACGATAAAAGCTAGCGAGCCCCACAAAACTCCTAACTTTCGTTACAGAGCTAGGCCGAACCCAATTCTTAACCGCCTCAATCTTTTGAGGATCTACCATTACCCCATCTTTTGAAACTATATGCCCCAAAAATGCAACTGAAGGCAACCAAAATTCACACTTAGAGAATTACGCATACAACCTTTGTTTCCAAAAACACCCAGAACAATACGAAGATGGTCGGCATGCTCTTCCTCACTGTTCGAGTAGACCAAAAATCATCAATAAAGACTATGACAGAAGAATCAAGAAATGGCTTGAACACCCTATTCATTAAACTCATAAAAGTTGCAGGCGCATTAGTCAAACCAAAGGACATAACTAGAAACTCGTAGTGCCCATAGCGGGTCCTAAACTCCAGACCTTAGATTAATCTTGGAGAAAACTGATGCACCTTGCAATTGGTCAAAAAGATCATTTATTCGAGGAAAAAGGTACTTGTTTCGAATAGTGATCCTATTCAATTGTCGGTAATCTATACACATCCTCATACTACCATCCTTCTTCGTAACAAACAAAACTGGAGCACCCCATGGGGAAGCACTAGGACGAATAAATCCCTTATCAAGAAGCTCTTGGATTTGAGCCTTAAGATCTCTTAATTCCGTCGGAGCCATGCGATATGGAAGTATAGAAATGGGACGAGTACTAGGTTCTAAATCAATGCAAAAGTTTATATCCTTATCCGGAGGCATACCAGGCAAATCATTAGGAAACACTTCTCTAAATTCTGACACCACAGGAATAGACTCAATAGATGGAGACTCAACCTCAGCATCTCGAATATGAGCCAAATAAGACAAACAACCCTGCCCTACCAATTTTCTAGCCCGAATGGAGGATATGATCTTAGCTTTCTTAGGCTTGTACACCCCTTCCCACTCTAATTTTTCCCTTTCTGGCATTTCTAGAGTTACAGACTTAGTATTACAATTAAGCACAGCATAATAGAGGGACAACCAAGTCATGCCTAAGACTATGTCAAAGTCAGTCATATCCAATATCACCAAATCAGCCCAAGTCTAAAAACTCATAAACAAAATAGGACAAGTACGATAGATATGGGTGACTATGACAGACTTTCCAACTGGGGTAGAAACCTAGATAGGGGCATCAATTATATCACAAATCACAGCAAATTATGAGGCAAATCGCACGGATACATATGAATAAGTAGAACCTGGATCAAATATAACATTCGCCAGTCGGTCACAGACAAGAATAGTACATGTGATCATTGCGTCAAACGCCCCTGCCTCATTCTTGCACGAAAAGGCGTAACACTGAGCCTTATCATCATGATGAGCGACTTCCCTGCCTGGCTGCACGTTACCTCTGCCTGTGTTACCATTTACTCTACCATCACGTCCTCGTTGATTACCTAATCGCCCACCTTGTGGACGTCCTCTACCATTATTACTATTTCTATTTGATACCACTACTCTAGTCTGCTGCTGCGCAGAATCTAACACTCGTGGGTGGGGACAATCTCTCCTCATATGCCCAGGTTCTCCCTAATTATAGCAAGTATGATCAAAAGATGGTTTGCCGCCCATCGAAGGTGCGACTTTCTGGCTATCCTGAATCAAATAATGAGGTGGAGTTCCTGAGTAGTACTTGTAGAAGCGGGCATAGCGGGCTGAATTGGCTTGGTTGCCAGCATTGCCCTTCAGGACCCCTGGAGTACGAACTTTAAAAGTTACCCGAGTTCTTGGCCCTTTTAGCCAATGCCTTAGCCTGATCGTCTCGCCTCACCCCCTTCACTTTCTTCACAAAGTCTATTAACTCATTAAAGCTCCTCCCTGCAGAGGTCATATGAACAGATAATATCTACAACTCATAGTTTAGTCCCCTAATAAATAAACGGATCCTCTCTTCCTCAATAGTCACCAATTGAGTAGCATATTTAGACAAAGCATGTAACTTGGCATCATAAGCAGCCATAGTCATACCACATTGCTCCAAAGCCATGAATTCATCCTTTTTGCAATCCCTCAAAGTCCTAGGCACATACTTCTCTAGAAACAGAGCATGAAATTGGGTCCAAGTAAGTTGAGGTAAAGTTGAAGATCTACATTCCATGTAAGCTCTCCACCACTGCTTAGCCTCACCTTGAAGTTGAAAAGTCACAAACTCAACCCTATGCTGATGGACAATTCCCAACTTATGAAGCCTCTCTTAGCAATCCAAAATAAACTCATAAGCATCCTCACTCTCCAAACCAAGAAATACAGGAGGCTTAAGCTTCAAAAACTTAGACAACATTTCATGCTCATTACCAGTCATAACAGAACTCAACAAAGGATGAAAGAATACATCATTACCTCCAGTCCCACCCACCTAGGGCGTAGTGATAGAAATAGGAGGATTAGCGGGAGCTTGAGTCGCTTGAATAGAAGGAAACACTCCAGGACCAACAAACCCTTTCAGAAATGACATGATCTGTCGAGCTAACACTAGTTCTATGGGAGGAACATCGGTAGTCTCAGCTTACACCTCTTCTTCTTGTCCCGCCTCCTCAACGTTTTCAACCTCGATATCCTCTTCAATATCTTCGTGATGTACGGGAGGGGCCTCATTTTGGGGAAAATTTTTGACTGGTACCCTATCTCTAGCAGGTGCCAGTCTTCCACGGCCTCCCCCTAGCTCTTCCACTACCCCTGCCTCGACTACGACCTCTCGTTGCAGATTCCTCAGCTGGAGCATTGACGGGAGCTACAGGCCTGACGCCGTTGAATCTAGTATTAACCATCTGCGGACAAAAGAGTGAAGGAGGTTAGATACCAATTTGAATCGTCAGATACCAATTCGAATCAAGTCACAGCACGAAAGGAGAAAAGAGAAAACAAAGATATTTCCTAAAGTTCTATAGCCTCTCGTAGAAAAGTAAAGGTGTCCACGTACCATTCCACAAGACTCTACTAGACTTGTTTTGGAACATCGAGATCAACGAACCGAGGCTCTGATACCAACTTTGTCATGACCCAGACCATCTTGATTGGCACCCACACTAACCCTCCGATGGGAGAACCACTACTACAACCCAAACCAAACAACTCAACCAAAATACTAAAGCATTTAAGTTACGAAAGCAAGTTAAATAGCTAAAGACTGAAGTTCCCATAAACTTCCAAAAGAAATAACAACTAAACAATGTGGAATTACACCTGGAACCTGAAAGTCAATTCACCAAAACATCTAAAGTTCAACAAGTCTAAACAAGAAGGGATACAACCCCAAACTAATGAACTAATAACTAACTAGAAAGTCTTAAGTCCGAAATGTGGACATAGACAGAAAGAGAACTCATGGCAGCCCGGAAGAACTGCCTCACCCTTGAATTTAAACGATCAATGATCTTCTAAAAGAGGTCTGTCAATAGCCGCCTGAAGATGTCCTGTACTCAAAAAACAAAGAGCAAGTGCAGTATCAATACACAGCCACAGTGTACTGGTAGGATAACGCGGCTATTCCACTAAGTTCAACATACATTAGTTAATACAACAATATAATCACATGTATATATCGAACATATACAATATTATCAACATTTACGAACAATGAACAACTTCACATTTCTCAAGATACACAAATATGACAAGTCATTGGTCCTCTCATTGAACCTAAACCCAAACAGTTAGCATACCGGAACGTGGTACCCGATCCAATGATTATGCCAGAACGTGGCAACCGATCCAAGTTAGTGTGTTGGAATGCAACACCCGATCCATTCAACAAGCAACAATCACAATCACAAAGTACATTTTCATAATCATACAATCAAGTCATGATTCATGGCATTCATCATTCATATTTTCTCATTAACAATTAATGTGATCAATAATGCAACATTCACATACAAACATGTATCATAATGAAGCAAGAACAAGCATACATCATACAATCATAGAATCACAACCATCACCTACCTCGAAACAAGCTTGAAACCCTAAGAAACTTGATCCTTCCCTTTCTGGAATCGTTTCGCTTGTTCTTTGTCTACAAATAATCAATATAATATGGGAATCAATAAACAATCACTAATTTCTCAGATTACTAACAATTCTAACAAACTTAGATCATACACATGATCCCAAGTATCCAAATTAGGGTTTTTTCCACCATAAATTCCAGATCAAAACCTTCACTCATCGATAATTACCCATTAGATTACGTTCTACGGATCGAAAAATGGATTCGGGGAGTTAAAATCTTACCTTTAGCCTCAAGAATGGTGGAAAACTGTCAAGAAAAACCCTGGGTTCGTTCCTTAGCTTTCAAATTCAAAATTTATTGAATAAAAAGTTTTTGGATTTATTTATGACTTTAAGTCGCGTCTGGCCCGCCACAGCAGTATCACCCCGCTACAGTGGCCCTGCCCTGGCGACCGAAATTACCACCAAAGCAGCTTGCACTAACTAGTGAGCTAATAAAAGAATTCCAAAACCCCCATTTCACAACACGCCTTTAACCAATGACACTCAGAAACTACCCGTTCACGCTAAGATCAATTTCGAGAGTTCTACTCGCCCAAATTCAATTTTGTAAAGTCGTATGGATTCCTTAACGACTTATCTAACCACTCATTTAATAAAAATCATAATTAGATCACCCAATTGCTACCAGATTTCTGTAGGCTTTAATGACTCCGATTTCATCCAAATCTAGACTAGGTTGGAAAATCTCAAGATACTACGAAAAAGTTTTTTGGCCCAAATTTTTTCCCCGTTGGCTTTTATATAACTACGGAACTCGATCGTTACAACACAAGAATCTTGTTTGGAAGCCCCAACAAAATGGAGTTGCAAAACGTATTAATAGGACTCTTCTTGAGAGAGCTCGTTGTATTCTCTCAAATGCGGGATTGTGGAATCGTCGTGATTTTTGGGCTGAGGCTATTTCTGCAGCTTGTTATCTTGTCAACCGATCTCCACACTCATCCATTAACTTCAAAATTCCAGAAGAGTTTGGTCAGGTAATCCTATGAATTTCTCAAATTTAAAAGTATTTGGATGCCCTGCTTTTTCCCATGTTAATGATGGGAAATTAGCTCCCAGGGATGTTAAATGCTTCTAAGTCAAAAGGGTATCGTTTATGGTGCCCAGATTTGAGAAAAATCATTTTGAGTAGACATTACTTTTAATGAAAATGCATTGTTATGTTATGAAAAAAGGGCATTCTGTATTATCTTCTGGTATACATTATCAACAAGGTACCAGTGAGAAGGTGGAGTTAGAAATGAGAACTGAATCTCATAAGATTGACCCTATCTCTTCTACAGTTCCACAGTCAAACAGTGATGCTCGTGTTGATGAACAAGTTTCCAGTACTACCTGTCCCGTTGGCCAAAATCTATTGATGATTCTTCTATTGCTCATAATAGACCAATGAGAGTTATCAGAAAACCCAAAAGATATGGTGATAATGATGGTCTGATTGCCTATGCACTAACAGTTGCACAAGAGATTTCTGAAGGAGTTGAACCTTTTTTATACTCAAAGGCAATCACTAGTTCTAATTCATCTCAGTGGCTGATAGCAATGCAAGAAGAAATTGAAAGTCTGCATAATAATAGGACATGGGATTTATATGAGCTTCTTAAAGGTCGTCGTGCACTAGGCTGCAAATGGATCTACAAATGAAAAGATAGAATTCCTGGGGTTGAAGATTCAAGATGGAAAGCTCGTTTAGTTGTCAAAGGCTTTGCTCAAAAGGAAGATATTGATTTTAATGAAATTTCTCTCCAATAGTTCGTCATTCTTCCATCAAGAGTACTTCTTGCCTTTGTTGCACTATTTGATTTGGAATTGGAGCAATTAGATGTTAAAACTGTTTTTCTACATGGAGAATTGGAGGAAGAATTTTATATGAAGCAACCCAAGGGTTTTGTTGTTCATGGCAATGTACAATGTGTTTGTCATTTGAAAAGTTCCTTGTATGGACTTAAACAAGCACCTAGGCAGTGGTACAAGCAATTTGATGCTTTTATGGCTAGTCAAGGCTACACCAGAAGTCAATATGATAATTGTGTGTACTTTCAACTGTCTTCAAATGGTTTTCTTTATTTACTTGTTATCATATGTGGATGACATGTTGATTGCTTCAAAAGACATGTTTGACAAGTTCAACATGAGTAAGAGGAAGCCTGTCTCAACTCCTCTGGCAGCTCACTTCAAGATATCTTCTAAATTTTGTCTGAAAACAAATGAAGAACTTGAAATGATGTCTAACATTCCCCACTCTAGTGCAGCTGGTAGTCTTATGTATGCCATGGTTTGCACTAGACCCAATCTTGCATATGCAGTGAGTATGGTGAGTCAGTATATGCACAATCCTGGCAAGTATCATTGGGATGTGGTGAAATGGATTTTTCGATACTTGAAAGGTACAGTTAACCATGGCTTAATTTTTTACAGGAACAAGGTGATATCTAATGATGTTGTTGGTTTTGTTGATTCTGATTACGGTGGTGATCTTGATAGGCGCAAATCTTTGTCCGGATATATCTTCACTTTATGTTTGGGTTCTATCAGTTGGAAAGCATCTTTGCAATCCATTGCTGCTATATCCACTACAGAAGCGGAATATGTTGCAGCTACTGAAGGTCTAAAGGAGGCTACATGGTTGCGTGGTCTTATTCTTGAGCTTGGTGTTCCATAAGATGCTACTGTTGTGTTTTCAGATAGTCAGAGTGCAATACATCTAACGAAAAATAGTGCATATCATTCCAAGACTAAGCATATTAGTGTGAAATATCATTATATCAGAGACACAATGACTAAGGGAGAGATTGTAGTTAAGAAAGTTCACACTACAGAGAATCCTGCAGATATGCTTACTAAGCCACTTCCCATTGCTAAGTTCAAACATTTTTTGAACTTAGCTGGTGTTTACAACACTTGATTGCCCTACGGGGCTTTTATGGTAATGACGAGCATCTACTAAATTTAAGCCAAGGTGGAGATTGTTAGAGCTACCTCAAATTCTTTTTCCCGCTGATTTTGCCTACTCATGTCAGCATGTTTCAGCTTGTCTTGAGACTTCCGCAATTTTAGGAAAGCTGAACAGATCATGGGATTATGGTGAAGTAAATGGGCACCAGTTTTCACGGGAAGTGGAGTCTATTTTTCTGGGCATTTTCTATTTGTGTCAGATAGTCAAACCTATGTTTTCTGAGCATTTTTGTGGCAGAAAAACAAAAGAATTTAGTGGTCTTTTTTCTTTTCCTCATTTTGAGTTCTGGAGAACTTGGAATTGTACTCTACCTTCAACATAGTGAATTTGCTCGTCATTACTCGTGGTTTTTTTCCGACTTGGGTTTTCCACATTACATTGTGTGTCATTAATTGTGTTTCCAGATTTCTTTATCGATTATTCATATTTTTCTTGTTTTTTATACATCTTATTTCCTAACAATTATGGAAAAAATGCTAAACCTCAAATTAAAATGTGAATAGATTAAGTAATATCGTAATTATACTTTTTTTCCTTTAAAAAATAAATTTAATTCTTCATTAATTGACAAAATCTTGTATGTGTGAATACCAATAGACTCGAATCAGATCAAAATACATTTATCATAAAAAGAAGGGAAAAGGGTCTGAAAAATACTCCAACTTTGACCGAAATTGCTGTTACGATACCAAACTTTATGGAGGACCTTTTACCCCCCTGCACTATTTAATAGTGTATTTTAAAGGTATATATGTGCCCACGTGGACACATTACTATTTATAATTATGCAATATTTATGATGTCCACGTGGGCACATATATACCTTTAAAATACACTATTAAATAGTGCAGGGGGTAAAAGGTCCTTTCTAAAGTTCGGTATTTTAACAGCAATTTCGGTCAAAGTTTGGATATATTTCAGACATTTTTCCCTAAAAAGAATATTAAACTTAAAGTAAAATGAGAATAAATTAAGTATGTATGTAATAATGTTATACTTTTTTGCCTTTTAAGAATGACTTAAGTTTTCATTAATTGAAAAGCTTATTTATGTGAATATGTATGTATTCAGATCAAATCAACATGTATTTGTTATAAACAATTTTTTAACCTCAATGTAAAACGTGTGACAAGTATATTTTCAAAACCAAAAAATTAAAACTAGTAAAGAAAATAATCTAGAATAAACAATAAACAATAAACAATATTGAAAAGAAGAAAATTGAGTCTCCTGAATGCACAGTGTGTCTTTAAGAATTTCCCCCCTCAAGTACCTGAGGTTAATGGAATATATCCCCACAGGATAGAACGATCTCACTCACCAGTTTATTGGTACCTTCAACCACGGTGTCAGCAGACCACTCAATGTGAGTAAAGTACTCTAGAACTTGTTTGTGCAGAATAAGAAGAGCATCTAAAAAATCGTTATTCGTGTGCTTATTGTGCCTTATTAGAAAGGTCACAACCCTTTGGAAAAGTTACAACCTTTTGGAATAGTCACAGCCTTTCTGAAAAGTCACAACCCTTTGAAAAAGTCACAATCCTTCATTTTTCATTCACAAATTTTAAAACTCAATATTAATCTCATAATATTATACTTTTATGCCTCTTAAGAACTCAATTTAATTCTTTATTAATGAAAAAAATGATATGTCAGACATTGATATCTTGAAATATTGAAAGAACTTATTATGATGTATTTCAATATCTTCACAAGTTGCATGGTTTAACTCCTGAATTCTCAATTACATGTACATATATCATATTTAGAGCGCGTATAATTTAATTTACTCAATTATATCCTTTTTTGTGTCAAGCATGTGGAATTTTCTTCTGATATATTTGGTGGTTAAATTTGAACGCATGACCTCTGCATGTGATCATTTCATCTTAAAGCTTAATGCATTGGAGAGAATATACAATTATTTACTTAAATATATTTTCAACATTTGGCGATGGAAATCCAATCCGCCGGACTAATTAAATCAAATTAGTACATGCAATGTACTAAGTATGAGACAATATGCATAAACATAGACGTGATATCATGAATGGCTTAAAACATGTAGGCATGATCATTCTTTGACATTTAAGACTTTAAAGAAGAAATGACATGTGAATCATGAAATATGGTCAAATACATTAATAAGAAAACTTTGAAGAAACATAGTCATTTTGTGAGATATTATCTTTAACCAACAATAAGACCATGAGAGCTATATCTTGGAATCTGGTATATCTCTCATACCGAAAGAAGGGGAATCTACTTGACAAGGTAGAATCCGTACATATCATCATTTGCTAAAGTGGATCCACTAGCTAGGTCATTTAAGAAAATCCTATGGGGGCACATAGTTTACGACATCTTCTTAAAAACATGCATATATTCATAATTCATAATTCATAATTCATAATTCATAATTCATAGGTTCATAGTTGAAAATCATAAATTAGGCATGTGTTAACACAATTTCAACTAGATATCATGGATTAACATTAAATTATGCATTAGAAGACTTAATCAACAATAATCAATCATATTTGGATGAAACCCACAAAGATTGAATTGAAACCCTAACTTAAAAAATTGAAATTGAGATTGAGAAATTGGAAGCTTGGTGTTGTTAGTGGCAGTACTTTTAGGAGTCTTTAATGTTCCCTGTTTACTTGCTCTATGAGTCATAATTAGTTTATGTTAGTCAGTTAGTAGGTCATGGGTTACTGGTAAACTAGTGCCATATTATTTCTCTAGGTTTGTTGCTTTCTTAATACTATTTAAAACTTGTATTGCTCTTTTCTAAAGTACAAGAAAAGTTTAAGTTTTTCTCTTTGTTCTTAATATCTTATTCGAGTAGTTGTTCATATCTTTGGCCAACATTCTTGGTATTAGAAGCTTAGCTCAAGGTTAAGATCCATCATTTCCTCAAGCAGGGATTGGTATAGCAAGAGAGAAAAATAATGAAATATTGTGAGATTTTTTAACAGAGAAATCAAATAATTTCCATAGAAGAAAATGGAACAGCAGCTTCTCTGCAGCCCCTAATTCCAATTTTCAGAGGGGAAAATTATCAGTTATGGAGTCCAAAAATGAGGAGTCTTTTTAAGTCTCAAGAACTATGGGATGTAGTTGAGACGTGAAGGGAATGCAAACTAGCTGAGAGAACATCAGAAGAAAGACTCAAAAGCTCTGTTCACAATCCAGCAAGCTCTTGATGATAAAATATTCCTTGCATATCAGCAGCTGAGACTTCCAAACAAGCATGGAGATCCTGAAGCAAGAGTACTTTGGAGATGATAAGGTAATTACTATTAAATTACAAACTCTTCGACGTTAATTTGAAACATTATTCATGAATGAAAATGAAACTGTGCAAGGATATTTGTCTTGAACATCTGCTATTGTTAATAGGATGAGGTCCTATGGTGAGAAAATTGATAATCACATTGTTGTGTCTAAAGTGTTAAGAAGTTTAACCACCAAATTTTAGCATGTTGTTACTTCAATTGAGGAATCTAAGGACATGTCTACCTATTCCTTCAACGAATTAATGAGTTCCTTGATAGCTCATGAAGATAGGCAAAATAGGTCCCATGTAAAAGTTCAAGAGAAGGCATTCCAGGTTAAGGGGGAGTTTTCCTACAAAGGAAAAGTAGAAAACTCAACAGGATGAGGACATGACAGAGGCAATTTCGGGGGTCAAGGTTGTGGTGGCAGCGACAGTACAAGAGCAATTTCAATGCCGATACTGCAAGAAATTTGGCCACAAAGAAGTTGATTGTTGGACGAAGTAGAAAGATGAGCAGAAGAAAGCCTATTTCACTCAAAATGTGGAAGAAGAAAGTAAGTTGTTTATATAGTTTCCAAATAACTGAAAGTGCGAATGATGTGTGGTTCATTGATAGTGGATGCTCAAATCACATGTCAAGTTCAAAGTCTCTATTTAGAGATCTTGATGAGTCCCAGAAAAGTGAGGTGCGACTAGGAGATTACAAACAAGTGAACATTGAAGGGAAATGTACAATTGAGATAAAAATTGTCCAAGGTAACGTGAAGCTTTTATATGATGTGCAATGTGTCCCTACTTTGGCTCATAATCTGTTAAGTGTTGGCCAATTGATCACCAGTTGCTACTCAGTTGTTTTTTATGATAATGCATGTGACATTAAGGACAAAAAATCTAGATGTACGATAGTTTGTGTGCCTATGACTCAAAACAAAATGTTTCCTCTTGATATTTCAAATGTTGGTAAGTGTGCCTTAGTTGTTAAAGGAAAGAATGAGACTAATTTATGGCACTTACGTTATGGACATTTGAATTTTAATGTGTTGAAACTTTGGTTCAAAAAGATATGGTTATTGGCTTTTCAAAAATCAATGAACTTGATATGTGTGAAGGATGTATCTATGGAAAGCAAACTAGGAAATCGTTTCCAGTGGGAAAATCATGGAGAGCAATAGCTTGTCTTGAACTTGTACATGCTAATTTGTGCGAGTCCATGAAAATGGAATCCCTTGGTGGAAGTCGATATTTTTTTTATGTTTACTGAAGATAAGAGCCACTTTAGTTGGGTTTATTTCTTGAAATTCAAATCTAAATCCTTTAAGAATTTTAAGAAATTTAAGGCATTTGTAGAAAATCAAAGTGGCAACAAGATAAAATCACTATGTACCGATAGAGGTGGTGAATTCTTCTCTAATGATTTCAATTTGTCTTGTGATGAGAATGGAATTCTCAGGAACTTACAGCACCATATACACCGGAGCAGAATGGTGTGGCCAAGCGGAAGAATAGGACGGTAGTGGAAATGGCTCGAAGTTCACTGAAAGCAAAGGGTCTGCCAGATTATTTTTGGGGAGAAGTTGTTGCAACTGATGTTTATCTTTTGAATATCTCACCAACAAAGGTTGTTTGGAACACAACACCTCTTGAAGCTTGGAATGGTAAGAACCCCTGAGTAAGCCACTTAAAAATATTTGGTTGTATCGCATATGCTTTGGTTAGTTTTCACTCTAAGATTGATGGGAAATCTACAAATTGTATTTTCGTTGGCTATAGTCTTCAATCCAAAGCATATCGTCTATATATTCCCATAAGTGGAAAAGTGATTATAAGTAGAAATGTTGTGTTTAATGAGGATGCAAGTTGGAACTTTAATTATGGGAACATGATATTCAATTGCTATCTACTAATGAAGAACCTACAACATATTGGCAATTCTCCCAATTCTTCTTCCGTAAGTTCATATGTTAGCTCATCAATTGCACCATCAACAATTGTTGCACCTGATGAGCCTTCAGTTGAGCCAATTCCACTGTGATGATCAACAAGGGAAAATAAATCGAATCCTAAGTACTCTAACATTGTATATACTTCTTGTCAATTTGCTTTGCTTTTTTCAGATCCTATTTGTTATGAAGAAGCAGTAGAACAATCTGAATGGAAGAATGCTATGATTGAAGAGATGCAAGCAATTAAAAGAAACTCTACATGGAAGTTAGTTGATGCACCTGAAGGAAATAATGTAATAGGAATCAAATGGATGTTTCGAACAAAGTACAATGTTGATAGGAGCATTCAGAATCATAAAGCTTGACTCATGGCGAAAGGATATTCACAACAACAAGGTGTAGATTTTGATGAAACTTTTTATCTTGTTACTCGATTTGAAACATTGAGAGTTGTTTTGGCTTTAGCTGCGCAATTGCACTTATTCATGTATCAATTTGATGTGAAGTCTACTTTCCTGAATGGCGATTTAGAAGAGGAGGTTAATATTTCACAAACTCAAGGCTTTATAATTACTGGCAACGAGAATAAAGTCTACAAGTTAAGAAAAGCTCTTTACGGGCTAAAGCAAGCTCAACGTGCATGATATAGCAAAATTGACTCATTCTTTCAAGGTAGCAAATTCACAAGAAGTGACAACGAACCCACTTTGTACTTGAAGAAACAAGATACTGATGATTTTTTTTATGGCCCGTCTCTGCGTTAATGATATGATTTATATTGGTTCCTTAACATCTTTAGTTAATGATTTCAAGTCCAGTATGATGACAAACTTTGATATGTCTGACTTGGGCTTACTGGAATATTTCTTGAGGCTTGAGGTGATCCAAGATAAAGATGGAACTTTTAGTTTTCAAAAGAAATATGCAGAGGATTTTTTGAAAAAACTCCATATGATGAACTATGAAGCAGCAGCTACACCGATGAATATCAATGAAAAGTTACAGCGTGCAGATGGAACTGATAAAGAAATTCCGAAATTGTTTAGAAGTTTAGTTGGTGGCTTGAATTATCTAACGCACACTAGACTTGACATTGCCTTTTATGTTAGTGTTGTGTCCAGATTCCTTCAAAGTCCCACAAAGCAACATTTTGGTGTTGTGAAACAAATTCTTCGTTATGTTGCTCGAACAACAAACTTTGGTGTTTGGTATTCTAAAGAACCAAATTTCAGATTGGTTGGCTTTATTGACAGTGATTATGCAGGTTGTTTGGATGATCGTAAAAGCACTTCCGAAAGTTGTTTCAGCTTTGATTCTAGAGCTCTGACATGGAGTTCAAAGAAGAAGGAGACAATAGCTTTGTCGACATCTGAGGCAGAGTATATGATTGAGGGTTATGGTAATTATGGTTGAAATGGTGGTTGTGGATGATGAGTGAAAGTAGATGGAACAGCCGTGAACTCACATCTTTGTACAAATTCTTAAATAGACTTCTAAATAATATTAAAACTTTGTTGTAGATATTAATTAATCATAGATCTGAATGATTAAGATTTAGGCAGTTAAAACAAATACACTTAATGACTAAAATAACAATGATTAAGATAAAGACTTTCATTAAGTGAAAATAAATGAGGCCTTAGTATAATATGATAAAAACTAGATCTAGGCAACTTGCCAAGTGGATTTTCTTTTAAGAAAAGTCCTTTATTATGCTTCGTTCTTCTTTCTCTTATGTTACATAATTCTGCTGAATTTTCATGGATGACTTTTGTTGTGTCCTTAGATTCTTTAATCAACCATTTTTGTTGTGAACATAGAGATGACAATGCGGTGGGATAGGTGTAGTGAGTTCAACACTAAGAAATTTAAAGACCAAACTAATCATATTTAAATTCTAGATTTGCCTCTTCTTATAATGGCAGACAATGTTTGTTTGCAAATTTGATCAGTAAGATTTCAATAATAGGTTTTAATAAGGAAAAATTTTCAAAATGTCAATATTTTGACATTTAATAGGATCCCTTAGCCATACTTTCAATATTTATTTAAAATATCAATATTTTAGTTTGTTATGTATCTAATTTATGTATTTTCTTATTTGTTTGATTTGCAAGAATACAATTTTTAATAACAGAAAGGAGAAAATCAAGGGATAATATTTTTAAAAAGGGAACATACCACTTAAAATTCTCATCAGTTACAATTTCAAAGAAATCAACTTTCTTTTTATTATGTTTTTCGTAATTGTATACCAATAATTTTTACATTTTATGTGCTGACTTTACCATTCAAATTAAAATTGATATTTTACTTTCATAGTGAAAACTACAAATTGTATCCCAGTGATCAAAATTGTATTACATGATTGTCAAATATATTTTTCTTGTATTTGTATTACAAACAAAGATTACTGATTGTATCCCAATATAATTAATCATTACATATGAATATGATTTATGAAATGATACAAGATTCTGGAAAAAAAATAGCATACATGGTGGAAATAATACAATCTATTGAGGAAGGATACAATATTCTAAAAAATATTTAAATTGACTATGGAAGAAATAGAGATACAAGATTCTGGAAAAAAAATAGCATACATAGTAAAAATAATACAATATGTTGAGGAAGGATACAATATTCTAAAAAAAATACAAATAGACTATGAAAAAATTAGAATACATCTATGCTTAAGAAATATAAATCAATTTGACATACCTATTTGAATGACTTCAAACTAAAAGAGAAATACAATGTTCTTAATAAAAATACAAATGATGAGTAAAAGAAAAACAATTGACAAATAAAAACTAATATGAATACAATCCTGGTATGAATACAATTCAACTTTCTTCTCTCACTCTCTCATTCACTTTCTTCTTCTTCTTCATCTACTATGTTGTTGTTTTTTTGTTTTTTTTTTCACCAAACCTAAATTCAAATCCGTATTCACTTGTGCATATATTAGTATAACCCTATAAACAAAATTCAAAATTACTAATTGTGAATGTATAAAAAATCAAACAATATATGATGTATGAATGCTAATGTAGATTACTACAATCTATTAAATCTCAAATATGAAAATAAAATCACAAAAAAATCGAACAATAGAGTTTAAAAGACAAAAATCCGAAATACATAAAAGAGAGAAATCTCATAAAATACTTGGTGAATATGAAAACCTCACAAAAAAATCAAACAATATTGTTTAAAGATGAAAAATCTAAAATACAAAATACTTGGTAATTATGAAAACAAAATCACAAGACATCTCACAAAATACTTGTTGACTTCGAATTTATATCAATGGTTGAAAAATCTTTTGAATTAATGTGAGATTTTTTTATCAAAGTGTAGGAAATTGGAAGAGTTGAATTTCTTGAACAAGGAAAGGAGATAACAATGGTGAAAAAGGGAAGAGAGAGAAAGGAGCAATTTGGGATAAAACCTAGAAAGAGGAGTAAGTGGGTAATGGGGGTATTTTTATTTTTATTTTTTACGGGATGAGGGAGTAAAAAAAGGGGTCTAATTTGAGCCTGATTTGAGAAATAAAATGAAAAGAAAATGCTAAGTGGCTTGTGTAGGGCCTCTCGGGGTCTTATACGTCATGTCACCTCTAGGATGTACTTTGGGTCGTGACACTTATAAAAATATGAGTTCTTGACTAGTCAACACTCCATCTCATACAACAAGAACGTCTAATCATCACTCAGTAGAACTTACTTTTAAGTTTGTGGTATCTTTTTATCACACAATACTCCAAAAGAAAGCTTTCATTTAATCCATGCTGCCTTAATGCTATGTGTGACATCATCAGCGATGTTCCCATTATCCTAGATTACGGACCTAAGATACTTGATTTTTTATCTCTTGAGAAGTCTATGTAGAAAGTTTTACTTTCACATCCACTTCATGCAACGCAACACTAAATTCACACTTCAAATATTTTATTTGGTCCTACTCAACCTGAATCCTTTGGACTCCAGAGTCTGTCTCTGAACCTCCAATCTAACATTAACATCAATCAGTACTATGTCGTCTACAAATAACATACACTATAGAACCTCCTCATGAATAAACCGCATCAACTCATCATCACCAAGACAAATAGAAAAGAGCTAAGAACTTATCCTTGCACCAAGATAAAAGAAGAATAAAGTTGTTCACGTGTACACCAAGATTTATTGAAGAATTATGACACTAGATAATTCAATTCAACAATGAACTTAAAATCTATACAAAGAAAGTTACCATAAGACATGCACATGAAACTAACCTCAAATAAGGAGAACAAGAAATTTGTATGCGTGAAGAAGAAGACCAAGTAAAATTAGGGTAGAAGTTATAGTCAGACTTGAATCAATTCTAAGTTGAATTAGAGAGATGGAAGGCGTGTACTTGCTCCTATAACTACAACACAACATATACATTGAAGGTTGGACAGTACCCCAAAGACATATCCCTTAACTTCTTGTGATTAATTAATTTTTATCCATATAGTTCATTAGTTGTTATAGTTAGTTTCTTCGAGTGGTTCCAAAAGAGGATCTTAATTGCATTAATAGATTGTAGTAGGTGCTGACTTGTTTATTAATGTATTTCAATGACTATGGTATTGATGATTAAGAGGGTAGAGGTAGAATTGCGAGCTGGAAATAGTTCTTTAGGGCTTCCAAGGACAGTTGTAAATCTATTTGAAATTTGAACTCGAGTTTTGGTAAGTTGTTGGGAAAAGTCCTACAGAGGTAGGTGATAGTTTTTAACTCCTCTGAGTAAGAAGTTTTTCACATAAAATATCTCTTTTTTATTTAATCATGACAAACAGCAGTGATGAAGATATGTAGAAAAAAAATAGATCAAATTTATTGTATTTGAAATTTTAGGCATGGAAAGAGTTGTAAGAATTTGTCGTGATTTCTACCATTTTAATAATTAGAATTACTTTTTTGGTAAAAAAGATTTCTTCAATATTTGATCAATTCTTTTTTAGGGGAGAGTTTTGGACTTCTACTCAACAACACAATTGCATACACAATTAAATTTAAAAATTTATGTTTGAGGAAAAACTACTAGTTTTATATTTTATTTTATATTAGTTTTCTTGTATTTAAGTCAATTAACAAAATCATATTAAAGATTATGCATTTTTTTAATATGTAAATATATTTGTATGATTTATTATCGTTCTGTATTTATTATGTTAACTTATCAGCATAAGCGGCTCAACAGATCTCGTGGCCCAAGGCAAAATCATATTAAGAGGCCCTTAAATTTATTTTATAAAATTTATACACTAACAAGAAAATTTATTTTCTACACAATAGATTAATCATTTAAGACAAAAAATAACAAATTTCACACACAAAAAAAAAAGGAAGAAGAGTAAAAAAAATAAAGTGATGGATTATCAATGTTAAGCTTCAAACCTCAAATTGAAATTTTAATTTGGCTATCATCACAAATAAGAAAAAGAAAAAAACCACTACATCAAAAATGATCTTTAGCGGCAATTAATTAACGACAATAGCTCAATTGCCGCTAAATATGTATTTTTAGCGGCAATTAACACTCTTTGTATATGTCCCTAAAGCTTTTAGCGACATTGAATCTAATGACACTTAACTAAGCCCGGTAAAAACTTTAGCATTCTTTATTAATGTATCTATTTATCGCCGCTAAAAGTTGTTTTTGTTGTAGTGAACATTAACTTAATAGTTAAGGTTTTGAGTATGGATAGTAAGAAAAATATATACTCCTTCTTATCAAATTTATGATCAATTTAAACGATATAATTCTTTTTAAATGATATAATTCATTCCATTAAGTAGCATTCATTGGTGAATATCTAAAATAAATTATAAAACTTTCATATAATATATTAAATTAAAGTTAATAGTTAAGGTTTTGAGTATGGATAGTAATAACAAAAATATGTACACCTCCTTATCAAGTTTCTGATCAATTTAAATGATATAATTCATTCCATTAAGTAGTACTCATTGGTGAATATCTAAAATAAATTATAAAACTTTCATATAATAGATTAAATTAAAATGAAAAGGAAACTTGTGCATGAATGTTTTTGTGTTCACGCAGTTTAAAAAAAGATTGAAACAAAAATTCATTATGTTATCACATATATAACTTAGTTCCTATATAAAAAGGATAAAATTTAAAATCGGAAGTTAAAACAAAGATATCAATAATGAGGTGAAAAGATTATGAGATTTTATAAATTTATTGATTAAAAATACTCTCAAACAAATAATAATAAAAAATATACCATAACAATTTTATTTATATAAATTATATTAATATATAATAAAATCAATAACAATAATCTAAATAATTTGGGGCCTTCAAATTTTTGAGGCCTAAGGCAATGGCCTCACTGGCCAAGCCTTAGAGCCGCCCCTGCTTTGCGCCCAAGCAAACTTTGTCACCAGGTTTCTTTGTGCCCAAGTTTTATAACCTACATATATATATATATCTCCTCTTGTAATATGAAATAATAAGAAGAAGTAAAAACATACAATAATAAAGGAAAGTTACTACTACTATTACTTTGTGTCTTTCTATCTCTACTCTTCTTAATTTCAATTTATTATCTTTATTTTATACACGTTATCAGCACGAGTCTCTGACCTATCTCAAAAATATACATGAGATGAGTAGCAAAATTGGAGAGATTTTTCGGTATGGTAAGTATCGGGTATGTATTTTACCAAGCATTTAATTATGAGCAAATTTTATGCCACAATATCACCTCCCCGTATCTCTTATTTGAATCTAACATTTATTTGATAACAAGAGTTTTTAAAAAGTTGTTTAGAACTTATTAGTACTATGCAAAAGATGTTTATGTTTGCATTACCGTCAGTGTCGTTGTTATATATTAGTGTAAATAAATGTTTGTATGGTATGAACGTTGATTTCGGTGAATTTTACAATATATAATTAACTGAAACAAGCTGTTTAGTTAGCAATAGCTATGACATATTCACTTTCAAATTTGTGATTTTCTTTCACTCTCTTTAGAGGTATATTTCCTCTCTATGCTTTATTTTGGCTCAACTAAACAAAATTAACAATAGTAATAAGATTAAAATTATTTTATTATTTGAGCTTTGGTTTTCACTTTAATTAATCTATAAAAGGTAAAGTGGTTAAAGGTAAAGTGAGATTATTATTGACATGTTATGTGCAAATATGGGTTCATTCTCAGCTTGTAGTAATGTTACAGGGACTTATTCTGATACAAGAGCCATCGCTCGTCTACTTCATAAAAATGGAGCTTTTGCTTGCTTTGACTTCGCAGCAAGGTATGCTATAATTGAGTTTAACTTCTATATACTGACAGTTTGTCTGACAGTACTTATAAGAGAACTAATTTTTCACATGTTGTGATGTTGTAGCGCTCCATACGCAAAAATAGAGATGAGATCAGGAGAGATAGATGGATATGATGCTGTTTTTATTAGTCCTCATAAGTTTCTTGGAGGTCCAGGCACACCTGGAATTCTTCTAATCAATAAAGCACTATATAGATTGGGGACTTCACCTCCATCTACTTGTGGAGGTGGTACTGTTGATTTTGTTAACCCCTACAATGAAAAGGTATGTGTGTACTAAGTTGCGCGGACGTACTCTTCATTTTCTGCTAAGCTCGCATGATAATTCTGAAGCTAAAAGAATCTTGATATATAATAAAATTACCAGGACACACTTTATGTGGAGAATATTGAAGAAAGGGAAGATGCAGGAACACCACCAATCATTCAGAAAGTGAGAACAGCACTTGCATTTTGGGTGAAAGAGTTCATAAGTCACAAAGTAATTGAAAGAATGGAACACACTTACATTGAACTTGCACTACAAAGGCTTCTCCCAAATCCTAACATATGGATTTTAGGAAATGTAACAGCCAAGAGACAAGCTGTGCTTTCTTTTCTCATTTATACTACAACTTACTCTTCGTCAAGTGATGGAAATGGTGGAGACAATGAACTTTACTTATGGAGAGAGACAGGGAACAAAAAAGATAAACCTCTTCATGGCCCTTTTGTCGCTAAGCTTCTTAATGACCTATTTGGCATTCAAGCTAGAGGAGGGTGTGCTTGTGCAGGACCTTATGGACATAGTTTGCTTAAGGTTGATGAACCTCATTCTCTTGCCTTCAAAGATGCAATTGAAATGGTGAGTTATCATAAATAAAGGATTTAACTCATGTATATAATTATCTTTTAAGTGACGTGATAGTTAATTTTTCACTTGATAGGGCTATACTGGAGTTAAGCCGGGATGGACAAGGATAAGCTTTCCCTATTACATGTCCAGAGAAGAATTTGAGTTCATTCTAGCAGCACTAGAATTCATATCCATTTATGGACAAAGGTTCCTTCCTTTGTACAATTTCAATTGGAAGAGTGGTGCTTGGACTTTCAAAAAGAAAGCTTTGAAGGAGGCTCTTATGGGTGGAAGGGATCAGAATTGCAACTTTTGTGGCTCACCAATGATGAAGGAATTGAATTTAGGAAGTGGTAGTTGCCAAAATGACACAAAAGAAGGATGCCTTAACAAACAAGGCATTATTTATAAGTATGTAAAGTATCTTGAGACAGCCAAGCGCATAGCTAGCCTCCTTCCTAAGTTTCCACATCCAAGGCCAATACCTGAAGAATTAGACACTAATCTTGTCTCCTTTAGAGTCTGATAAAAATATGTATATGAAAATAAACTTTGTCCAATGTCTTGTTGGGCAAATTCGATCGTTTGATATGTAATAACTTAAAAGTAGTATTCCCCTTGTTTTGTTTTACTTGTTCAGTATGTATTTGTATATTCTTTAAGAAAAACATTAACCACGTATTTTTTGATTTCTCATTTGTTGTTGATCGATACGTGTTTTACTCTCTCATTTCTCATTTGTTGTTGATCAAGAAGGATACTACGTATTACGTAACAGTCTAATTAACAGACTGTTTGGCTAAGCTAGCTTCAGGAACTTGACAATTTGACAATTTTCAGCAATTTTGGATGAAGATATGGTGGCTCATGTTGGTGATTTTGGCATCAATAAAATTTTAGCCGTAAGCAAGTCCATGGCACATACCGAGATATTGGACACTCTTGGATATATTGCACCAGATATACTAGTCTCTTTCTATTTTCAATGACATCATCATAATATAGCCCTTTCAAAATCTAGAACTAAATAAAAGCAAGTGTCTGTTAGTATTGTAATTATTGTTATGTTTCAATAGAATAACTTTTTTTTTTATTTCATTCTTTTCTAAGAATATGGCTCGGAGGGAATAGTGTCCGCTACTGGTGATGTTTATAGCTATGGTGTCATGCTAATGTAGGTTTTGGCAAAAAGAAGGCCAACGTAACTGATGAAGAGATATTCAATGAAAATCTTGTTCTGAGGGAATGGATAACGCGAGCATTTCCAAGAACTATGATGTTTATTGAGGCAATTTGCACCGGTATGTTTTTTTCTCTCTATGATCGATGTTATTGAGACAATTATATTGTAAACTTGTTCCATTTTTGTTGTGATTAAGATTTTTGATACTGCAGTAGAACTTTTAGTAAGCTATTGTTAGAATAAAATCATGAAGCTATAGCAACATAGACAGTTGAATCAACATCAAGTTGTAATTTTTTTTATTTTTTTTTATAATCATGTTGTCCTGATCAGCTTGCACGTCCAGTTATTGACTTTTAACATAATGTTCATTTTTTGACTATCAAGGAGAAAAACCTCTGCCTTAAGAAAAAGTGTATAACCCAAGGCTACGAACCAAATTTGATTTGATTGAAGACCAAATATAGTCTGTTGATCTGTAACACATTGTTAAAGCTGTGATAAACCAATATATAACTCATATGATGAGATGTTGAGAACCAGTATTTTGATTTTCCTTTACAAGTATGTTATGTTCAATATTGTTTTTCTTCTACTTTTAGTTTATTACATGTCAACTTTGAATTTACCAACCAGGCATTGGCCAAGTGTATGATCATATTGATAAGGATCAGAGCAAGCTAATGCTCTTCAGACTCTAAAGGGTACAAGATTGGGGTCTATTTCTTCAGGTATCAGTCGTTGAGGTGGGAACTTGGGAAGGAGATTAGCGATACGCTTGGCTGTCTCAATGTACTTTACATACTTGTAAACAAGACCTCCACCATGGTTATTTTCTTTAGTGTTATGGCAACTTATATTCAATATGTTCGTCATTTGTGAACAGCAAAAGTAGCAATTGAAAGCTTTTTTCTTGAAAGTCCACGCGCCACTCCTCCAATTGAAATGATACAAAGGGAGGAACCTTTGTCCATAAATGGATATGAATTCTATTGCTGCTAGGATGAACACAAATTCTTCCTTGGACATGTAATAGGGGAAGCTGACCCTTGTCCATCCCGGCTTAACTCCACTATAACCCTGTCAAATCAAAGATAACTTATGTAAAATGATGTAATAGTACCATTACTTGAGGTAAAACATTGTGAACAGGACAAGTTCTTGAATGCTAAAAGTACCATTAGGAGGTAGGGGTTGAGGGAGCTGTTTTATGATCAGTTTAGCATAAATTTGTTACCGAAATATTTGCACCCAAAACACATCAAGAAATGGAATGTCAAAAACTTAGTGAATCAAACTCACCATTTGAATTGCATCTCTGAAAGCAAGAGAATGAGGTTCATCAACATTGAGCAAACTATGTCCATAGGGTCCTGCACAAGCACATCCACCTCTAGCCTGAATACCAAACATGTCATTAAGCAGCTTAGCGACCAAAGGACCGTGAAGAGGTTTATCTCTTTTGTATTTTCCTGTTTCTTCCCATAAGTAAAACGCGCTTTCGTCACCATTGCTATCATTTGATGAAGAGTAAGTTGTGGTATATATGAGAAAAGAAAGCACAGCTTGTCTCTTGGCTGTTACATTTCCTAAAATCCATATGTTAGGATTTGGGAGAAGCCTTTGTAGTGCAAGTTCAATGTAGGTGTGTTCCATTCTTTCAATTACTTTATGACTTATGAACTCTTTCACCCAAAATGCAAGTGCTGTTCTCACTTTCTGAATGATTGGTGGTGTTCCAGCATCCTCCCTTTCTTCAATATTCTCCACATAAAGTGTGTCCTGGTTATTTTATTATATATCATGATTCTTTCAGATTCAGAATTATCATGAGAGCTAAACAAAATATGAAGAGTCCGCGCAACTTAATTAGTATATACATACCTCTTCATTGTAGGGGTTGACAAAATCAACAGTACCACCTCCACAAGTAGATGGAGGTGAAGTCCTCAATCGATAGAGTGCTTTGTTGATTAGAAGAATTCCAGGTGTGCCTGGACCTCCAAGAAACTTATGAGGACTAATAAAAACAGCATCATAACCATCTATCTCTCCTGATCTCATCTCTATTTTCGCGTATGGAGCACTATAACATAACACCCAAAATTAGTCATCTTTTCATGACATGACATAATATAACAATTCTTATAGCATACCTTGCTGCAAAGTCAAAGCAAGCAAAAGCTCCATTTTTGTGAAGAAGACGCGCAATGGCTCTTGTATCAGAATAAGTCCCAGTAACATTACTACAAGCTGAGAATGAACCTAACAATGGTCTATTTGTAGACGTATAGAACTCAAGCTGATCCCTCAAGGCTTCCATGTCTACTAGCCCGTTATCGTCCAATCCAATCTCCACAACCTCAGCTAAACTGTCTCCAAGAAAGAATGTTAGAGTGATGTTCATAAGGTCCAACAAACACAACCCATCTCTCTTTGGTTTCGTTACGAAAGCATCTTGTGAGTACTTTTTCTCTTAGTATAGAAGAGACTGAAATCCCCATAACTTCTTGTAGCCTTTTAATAGCAGCAGTAGAACCAGAACCACAAAATATAATAGCATCTTCTTCTCCTCCACCTAAGCATTTCTTCACATAAGCTGCTGCTTCATGCACTATTTTTGTTGTTTGGTATCCCACATAACTATCACTAGTATGACTATTACCTGCACAAAACAATACAATAGTCGTCGTTATTATCTTTTCCCTCTGGTTAAGGATGAAGGAGTAGTACGTAGTTACTATAAAATTAAGGTAAACGAACATATACCATAGAAAGGAAGGACATTATTAATGATATAGTTTTCGATATAATGAAGACATCTTCCAGATGCAGTATGATCAGCATAAGTCATCGTACGTCTTCCAAAAGGCGTCTCGAAATCAACATTTGCACCAATAACCTGAGAACGTAACCATGAAAGTTTCTTTTCAGGAGAATCACTCTTAGAAATACCATTTTCTCTTGAATGAAATGAATTATCAACTCTTATACCAAAGTGATCTTCATGTGAAGTAGTTTTAAGATTATTGTACTTCTTCATGTTTTGGTCTCTTCTGTTTATGTGTTGCTCAAATTCCATATTACAAAACTTATAAGAATTTTATTTGTGTTTGAGATGATGGTAACGTGCTGGTATTTATTTCAAAGAAGAATTAAAACAGAGTTGAATTTTTTTGGTATAAATAATTAGAGGAATTGTGACTATACTTGAGTTTTTTAATTTCTAACTTGAATGATATCTACGTGGTCCTACTTAGATCCATCAATTAATTTATTTTATTTTATCATTGATGAGCAAAGTGATGACCAAGAAATAAAGTTTCTTTATGAAGTTGTCTATGATCTCTTTTTGATGGTTTTGTTCCCTTTGTTTGCCTATGAGACTATATATATTGGCATCGAAACCATGAGTTTTGTTATGGTGAGGCATAGGTGATGGGTGAGGGATAGTTAAGGTCGGTGTCATGGTTCAACATGACGCTTGCTTGATAAATTTAGTTAAAAAATAAAGTTATTGTAGGTTCTAGCACGATAATAAATATTTGATCTTAACAAGTGTTTGGTATTACGGCCCATACTAACATGTTGATGAGGCAGGTGTGTGGCTATATCCTACATTTGGCTGGTTAGGCGGTTCAGAATTATATAGTCGAATGTGTCACTTGGTTTAAGGTTTGATTAAGAAATAAAATTGTATCTATGATATGAGCTAGGGTGGGCATAGTATGATATTGAAAGGTTTGGTAATTTCGATTTTCGGTTTTTAAAAATATTATACTATTACCATACCAAATTAATTTGGTATGGTTTGGTAATTTAAAGTTTTGTTTTGATATTTTGTGGTATGGTAAATCGGTTATCATAGTTTGGTCAACTTCAACTTACATATATTTGTATAATACAAAATTATGACTTTAATTTTTCAAGAAATGTCTCAATTATATCATAATACTAATACCTTACACACGTAAGAATATTCAAAATAAAGTACAAACAATTCTCTTGATCAATCAGTGACCCAAATAGTACTTTTAAATCAAGATAGAGTAGTCAAAATTTCAACATTTAAATTATTAGTTTACTATTTATATATATTTGCTAGTATTTTATAATACATATAAATGAATTAATATGTAATATATATATATATATACTTCGATATGGTATTTGATATCTCGATATTTTTTATAAATATCAAATTCCAATTTTTTTTAAAAGGCATACCAAATACTATATAACATTCAAATTGTGGTGTTAAATATTTTGATTTTAATATAAAATTTGATATTTATCATACCATGCCATCCCTAAGAAGTATAACTTTTGACATGATGATGATTCAATTCTAATCAATATATTAATTAAAATTTAAATAACTTCAATCTTCTAAAAGAAAAGGGATTTAAATATTTTGAAATACGTGCACTAGTTTATTGTTTCTAAGCTGCTGGCGCCTTTTGGTTTGTTTTATTTATTCAAGAAGTTTAAGGTTTAATTAGCTTCATAAAGGAATTTCTATTATTTTGCACCCATCGATTTATCCAAAACAATAGGAACACATATTTTCCATTATTCACGCATCTACTTTTTTTCCTTTAAAACTCACAGTTTTCTTGGTCATGGTAAAAGTTAATATTAAAATAAGATTCAAAACTTTTGAAAATTATTCTTGTAAAAAGAATTATTGTTTGGTGTTTTATTCTAAATTCCGTGATTACATACGAATCAAAGCACTAATTTTATTTAAAAGAGAAGGTCATATGTCTCGCATTGAAAGAGTCAATTTCTTAAACGGTCATAAACATCAGTCCACTTTATTTTACTCCCACTGTCTCTAATTATTTGTACACTTTTCTTTTTTTAGTTGTCCCTAATTACTTGTCCATTTTGACAAATTAAGAAAGGGCAATTTTTTTTACCTATTATACACGCAATTAATTACTTTGAAAAATGTAGAACTTCTTAAAAATCTTAAATTTTAATTTATCCACTTCATAATTAATAGGGGTAAAATGGTAAACTCACTATGTCAATCATTGTTTTCTTAATAAGTGTGTCAATTCAAAAGTGGACAAGTAAGGGTAATGCTAAATGGCTAGAAAATTTGGCCAGAAATTTAAAAAGTCTATAATATTTTTTTTATTTTAAAATAAACTAATCTTTTTTCCATTTGTTTAATTAAAAGATATTAAAGTTAAAAGGGTAGAGATGTTTAAAAAAGTAAAATATCATTCTGGCCAAAAGGATTTTTCCGACAAGTAATTAGGGACAGAGTGAGTATGACACAAAAATCACTCAATAATAGTTATTTCATAGCTATTCAATTTTGTATTGAAAACAAAAAGGAATAAGGGTCTGAAAAATACAATTTTGGTCGAATTTGTTGCTGCGATACTAAACTTTCATGAGGACCTATTACCTCCCTAGACTATTTAATACCGTATTTTAAACATATATATTTGCCCACGTGGACATAAAAAATAATGCAA